>JANQDE010000017.1:2713708-2803451 GCA_037157785.1 Cephalotes varians | reverse complement strand
CACACACACACACACACACACACACACACACACACACACACGTACCTTGACACGATTGCAGTGGAAATGAGAGGGTTAATCATCTTATGCAGAGACGCTAAATATTCTCGGCGAAATGCCTCGAATATCCGTCCGATGTCCGCGAACATTCCGTGCTGTGCGAACTGATGAATTGTCTCAATGCGGCGAGCTACGAATTATCGCGGGATCGTCGTAGAATCTCCTCGTGCCACTCACGTCAGTCCATTCGCCGCGAGATCGAAATCTCGTTTTGCGGCCGCGATAGTGCCACGCTCGTGGAATTGCGTCTCAACCGGCGGTGCTGGGAATTGCTCTGAGATTGAAGCCAAGAAAAGGGATAACGGGCACGTGCACGGGTCTCGCTCTCTCACTTCGTCTTACAGTCTAGCTACCGAGCACGCAAACGGCGAGGCTCCGCGGAAAATCACTTCGAAAGCGACGGTAGTAAGAAAGAGCCGGCGTTCACACGGAGAAAGGAATTCCCCGAAATCGTGTCCCTTGCGAGCAAATCGCTGTTTTCATCCTTAAAACGTTTTCCTAGCTCTCAGTCACTTTGCTTAAGCATCTTTTTAGATGACGGTTCGCTGTTTTTATGTCCATTATATGAATATTGATTATAAAATTGATTATGACTATTGTTTTGATTATAACTAATTGATTACAACTATCATTCCGTAAAACTAAGAAAGTAGACGAAGAAATTCAATCGCGGGAAGATACATAGGATATTTCAAACTTACTCATGATATCTTTTATATATGAATTTTTTGGTCGGTTTAAAAGAGACGTTTTTCCAATAAAAATATCGTGGAAAGTTGGCAAAGTTTTTAGCGCATCAAAGACTTCTTATAAACTTAATTAATTTCAGAAAGAAGCAATTAGTTCCAAGTATACTTTATAGAATCTTAAAGTTTGTGGCTGCCATGATATCTAACACAGAAAATTAAAATGTAATGAAAAGGAGTTTATAGGACGTTGAAAAGAAGTCGACTTTGGATTAATTAAATAATTCGCAGATGTAAGAAATCGCGAAATGTCCTATGTGTATTAAATTAATGATAAAGAGTTGCGATGGTAACTTTTAATGTGTCTCTATTTTGTTCATTTGTAAGTTCGGTGGTTTTGTCTTTATTTTAGTTTAGTTGTTCGCTGTTATCATCAACACCAAACAATATTACTCGACGAGAAATTCTTGAATTTTCTGGGTTTCGCTGGACGCTATTATGTGCTTTTAAAGATAATAGTCTTCACTGCCTGATACCGCTAAAATACAGAATAGATAAACATTTCCTAACTGGAAAAGTCTTACAAGTTCGCATTGTATTACAAATTCTTAATTAACCGAAAAATGAAAATAATGAGGATTTTTTAAATATTTATATTAAACTCCATTTTAATTTAGGTATTTTTAAACAGTCGTTATTTTATTGGGAAATATTAATTTTTTAAAGATATTAGCGTTTCATAGAGTAGCAGATTTGCAGAACGAGATTATTACACGGAAAGAATGATTTTGCTGAAGTATCTAAAAATTTAAATAAATACAGATTTGAAAATAATTTTGTTGCACCATCAAAATACTTATGCAGGAAACCCGAGTATGAGGAATGCTGCAAAAAGTTTTGACATTGTAGCAATCAGCTTGAGCGTTTTGTATTATTTTGATAGCTCAACAAAATTAATTTCAGATCTGTATCTAAATGTTAAATTTTAAATTTTTACTTCAACAAAACGTTTTTCTCATGTAATTATGTAAATATAAATATGCTAGATATTATTGCGTTGTAAAAATATTCTTACCAGGTAGGTAGATGAGCTAGATGAAAACATTTAATGTGTCATGAATTTTAACAAGAGATCTCTCGTCTACTGTAACGAATCAGGAAAATTAGAGCACATTTAATGACATGATTATCACGCCTGGCAACACGCGTTCAATGAGCAGATAATTCATTACGCGTATCCGCGGTTGAATTTGTACTGCGCTATTAAATTGCTTTCTGATTACATGTGCGTCTTTCACAAGACTTTTTATTTTTGTTACGTTAAATGAGATAACCCGAGAGATTCAAAGTGATAGGCGCTTACATGTAAATCATTATGCAAATTATGCGCTATTTGATGTAACGACGCACTCTCTACGCCAGGAAATACATTTTTCACAGCGATTGATTCCCCGCGAAGAATTCATTTCTGATTCTATGATAATTATTTAATCATATTGACATTTCATTTTTCGTGGAGAAATGTTTTTTTTTCTCGTTCATCTCATTTTATATTGTAATTTCACTCGGTCACGTAAAATGTGGCTGAAAAATGATATGAATGTCGTGAGATTTTCAAGAGTCGCGTTATTCTACGCTTTTCTACTTACATATTATGACTACATGGAAAGAACGGTTTTGCTGAAAAATTAAATTATTAAATTTAGCTAGATATAAATTTGAAAATAACTTTGTTTGGGTCATCAAAATAATTATGTAGGATATTCAAACTAATTGCTTGTTAAAACAGCTTTTGCAGCTTTCATCAACGTTTAAACGTCCTACATAATTTGATTCTATGTGATTTGATTTATTTTGATAATCCAACAAAATTGTTTTCAGGTCTGTATCTAGTTAATTTTTTTAGACATTTATTAACATATTCTAAGTATTCTAAATTTATTCTATAATGCAAAGTATATGTTTTTATTAAAATTTTTGTGAAACGCAAAAGGATTAAGAATTGTAACGTATGTTTCTTTTATTGCTTTACATTTACATTACTCATTTACATTACTCAATTTTAAAACAGTACAGCTGTTATATTATATTTCTAGACCAAGAAGTAATGAAGACTATAGACTTACGTATCTTTATTATCATTGAAAGTTTGCGTGTACAGCACATACCTATACTTTGCGCACATACTTGGTTATGTGCTTGCACCTGCGATCGGATACCCAGGCGATGTTATAGCTTACATTTTTATCTGTAATACGATGTAATATCTCTTGATACATACACGTGTCGATACTGCATGTCCGTAAGAAAATATCTCCAATATTTCTCATGGTTACCTCTATATTATTTTCCGAGCGAAAAAAGTTTGCAAAAGTACATTAGATCGGATACGATAATTTAATATTATCGAATTACTGCAAAAACGTACTGCTAACTAAATCGGGATAATAAAATGTTTTTGCACGGATCTGATCCTATCGAAGAAAATCCTTTTGCACATAGATAAAAATTCTTTTTCATACAAATAATATCAAAAGACGCGGTAAACCTGTTTACTTCGCTTCGATTTATTTTATAAATCGCAAGTGAGCAAACAGTTGTCGAAACACGTTGAATCGAACCGGATTACAACTAGCAAGTGGCGTACGACAGGGAAATCACTTCGCGATTTGTCGGCGCAGCTTTGACTATCCGCAAATTTAATGCGATCGAAATCATCGAAGGCGCGTTTATCAGGATCGAGAATAACCCACACGGAAAGAGCGCTTCGCGATGTTATTGAGAGAAAATTCCGCGGGAAATTCCCGCTCGATCGTTCGTTTCCTCGGACACGTTCAACTCCGTGCGATGATTTAGGAAATATGACACGACTTTGCGCCCTCGGCCCTTTGGAGCACGGCCAAGCTTAAAAAAGCCCCGCCTCGGGCGAGCATACATTTTTCACGGCTGTATATATGCCGCCGCAGCCGCATGATGTACCAACGAAATGAAAGGGAGAGGAAGAGAGAGAGAAAAGTAGAGAAAAAAAAAAACGAAAGAATCACCGATCAAATGTACGTGCAACACGGGGACGGAAGTCTGCAGACTATCGAAGCTCTCGAGACACGCTCTCGGTGGAAAGCCGAGAACGCGGGGAACCGAGGGAAACGTTCTCTCGTCTCGAATAAGACGGATTTGTGGCGAATCGTGCGAAACGTAAATCTGGCTCGGAGTTGAAGGCGGGAATTCCAGTTGAGTGCACTACAGTGTTCTTACCCGTCCTCGAAGATAGTAGCAGGGCGCAAGCAGAAAAAGGGAATCGCAGATCGGATGCTCTGAATAACACGCCCGGTTTTTGCACTGTTAAAATTCTAATATCGACAAAGCGATTGACGAGAGGTCTAATCTTCGCTCGCGAAAAATTTTCACCTGTTACAATGTATTTTTGATTGTTAAAAATATCGCGTCTGCTGGCCGAATTGCGGGGTTTTACTCACATGAAACGATTTTGTTGAAAATCTAAAAATTTAGCTAGATACAGATCTGAAAATAATTTTGTTGGCCCATCAAAATAATTATGCGGGAATCTCATGATGAGCAATGCTGCAAAAAATTTTGATATTCTAGCAACCAGCTTGAGCGTTCTACATAATTATTTTGATGGTCCAACAAAATTATTTTCAAATCTGTAACTAGCTAAATATTTAAGCACTTCAGCAAAAACCGTTCTTTCCGCGTATTGCGATATTACAATTTGCGAATGTACGCCTAATGAGACTAGAGCAAAAAATCGTCTCGCATTTTCGTGGCAATCTGCAGTAAAGCGAAGGGAATGCATAATACGAGTGAATAATAAAAGCAGGATGTATAAGTAAACGTCACGTCAAAAGCCGACGTTCTTTCTGAATATTTTCCACGGTTTAACCGCGAAGCGTGTTTTGCAGTGTGCCGGGTCGTCAGTCTCGAAAAATTACAGCGCATCCCGCTGTATTTTACGCCGGAATGTCAAATTTCAGGGAGTCGTGCGCCAAGATTCGCGACGAACGAAGCAACGAGTGTCGGGGATGATCGCCTTTCGCGCTTTTTTCTGCGACTGAAAAGAGCAACGAATATTGCGTTTTTGCGAGAACGACGGGACGAAGAAGCTAAACAACGCATTGCGATCAGCACGAAAAAATTGTACGAATTCTCGCGACCCAGTTTCGGCAAAAATGGGATTACATCAGATGCGTCGTATCCGCTCGGATATGTATTCGTAGTATTCGAAGTGACGGTTGCATTATATATCAAGACGGAAGGATAATAACGGCCAAAGAGAATAAGCGATCAAACAATGCTCGAAGAAACTGCCTGCAAAAAGGGCACTTTAGAGACGGAGGAAAAGAAAAGCGCCGAGCGACGGCATTGTTTGAAGATTGGACGTCAACAAACCCGGTCGAATACTCCATGGTGATGCAAGTAGCATTTCCCAGATTGGATCTGGCGAGTTTGCGTTGTGCTGTTCTGTCCGCAATCTATAATATCGCCGGAATACTGGTATTATTATGAAGTTACTCGGGACCCCAGAATGATCATAAAGTCGCAGTTTTGATAAAGCATATTCAAATCGAGTAAACGCAAAGTCACTTTGCCTTAAAAACTAAGATGAGATCGTTCAACATTATCATTGATCTCTTGATTTTTTACGGTTTATCGCATAATTAATAATATCTTTCTTCTTTTGTTTGTGACTTTTGAGAGAATTAGTACGTAGAAAGAACTATTTTGCTGAGAGATTTAAAATTTTGTTGAGTCAAAATAATTTTGCTGGAACCTTAAAAATAATGAGCGAGCTGCAAAAAATTTTGATATTTTAATAACTAGTCTGAGCGTTCTACATAATTATTTTGATGGTTCAACAAGATTACTTTTTTGATCTGTATCCCGCTAAAATTTTAGATTTTTTCCATGTAGCAACCGTTATCTTTTGTTTTCGTTAGAAATTCTCAGTATAAAAGTATGGATTGCATTGGCACGACGATGGAAAAGTGTACGAGATACGAATCCGTTTCTGCTTGAATAGCGGCCGAATGCAGTGGCTTGATTAATGAAACGACTAGAATAACGATAACGAAAGAGAATCAGCGATCAAACAGAAATCTTTTGCGCGGAGAAACGCGTGAGGTGAGCTTTGTGAAATCTCAACGACTCACCTTACGAGGAAGAAAAGTTCCGTCGTTTAATACGTTAAGCTAGTACGCTTGGTTAAGAATCATGTTTCTCAGTTCGTTCCCATGTAACATTAATCCAACTTAACGTAAAGCTGCGACAGAGAAAAACTACCCATTACGTATATCGCGTCATCTATTAAACAAGATCCCAGCTCCAAACAGAATTGTCCCACGGTGATTTGAATTTCTCGGGAAGAAATAATTTGTATTATGAATTTTTCCGAGAAGAAACGACGCGCCTCTTCGAACGAGAAGTTTCCTCAACTCCGTGGTGTTCTTCATGTGAAGTATCGCGCGTACTTATTCGATTTAAATCATCTCTTCCGGATGTTATAGATAACACAAAGTTTTAGAAGTTTGCACGGCCTGCATGCTGAAAGCAAGGAAAATGGCGTTGGGTAAATCTTCTTCATGCTCATATCCGAACTTTTGATAGCGTAGTGTAAGATTTCGGGCCGATCAAATATTTAAGTCACATGAACCATATTATCCTGTATGTAAATTTCCGACTTGGTTTTGCCTCGAGATTTAATCATTAACTGAAAATGCCTTGGTAAATTTTAAAAATATATCTTAAATGGAACGATAATATTTCTATATTAAGTGTATTAATGATATTCATAATAAGAATGTGAAATATTTTTTTTTAATGGTAATACGCTTTGTGCATTTGTTTAAAATGTACAAAGCAGAATTTTTAATAGTGATCGTTTCATCAAGAAATCTCTGATAGATCTTCGGCGAGGTAAAAGAAGCAAGAAGTTCCATAAATATTGAAGTTCGCAGTTATATTATACGTAGCATCGTATGAAATTACGCGTACTAGGACGAAAGAAAAAGAAATGCGACGGAGGAATTTTAATACAAAATTCCACGTAACGTGAATTCTTTCATTGTGCTATTGTACACGTGAAGCAGCTGGCGTTCACAAAAGATTACAGGAGATTTTTTTGCGGACACCGAGATTCTACGCGTTACCAACCAGACATGAACTGTAATAAACACATCTGCAACTGCAGCGAAACTCACGTCGAACTATCGACAAACGTTGTGGGAAATAACATTTGTCACTTTCTCAGGTTAGAGTAAGATGTATTCGAAAATTAACGTATCCGCACGTCTAAACACATTGCAGGAGAGAAACAATAATTAGAAACAAATGTTCTAAAATTTGATTAATACTGTTTTTTTACATAGTTTGATGTGCGAAGGTCGCGGAAGAAAAATTAAATTATTGTAAATTGTTTCTGCAAATCAACGAAATTAGCTTCTGTTGCTTTTACAATTGCTTTTTGCAATTTTAAATCTCGCGAGCAGATCGATAGAAGTCCGTCTGACAAGAGATAATAAGAAAATTTAAAAAAAAAATTGATTTACTTTAAAAAATTGAAAGGCATATTTTTGCTTAAGAGAGCATTATTCAATATATCATACAGTAGTTCTTTGATTCTTCGGGGATAAATAACCCATATCAAAGATCTAGAACAGATTTGTTGTACCCAGGGGATCGTCAAATCTAATTTACTCTTCTTCACTGTTCTCCCGGAAACGCGCATTTCTTTTCCTCGATATGTATGTATACTTATATATGTATCTCTGCTGATTTTATCTGCTTTCGGGGATCATCAGCTTGGATGAATTCCTCTTTGGAAAAATCGCACGACCTCGCTCGGATTTTACAATGGGGTTTCTCCGTACTCGAGAAAGTGCACTGGGGATAAAGAGCATAACGGGCGGAGGGAAGAAAAAACGGAAAGACGAATATCTGCAGTCAATCGCCGCTTCAAGAAACGCCTTGGAGTGAAACACGCCGGTACGTCTTGAATCAAAATAGGGGTAGACGGCGCGTGTCGCGAATCTGATCTTGGATTTCGGTTGAAGGCTCCATTGGAATATGGTGCCGTTTCGTACGTCGAAGATCGGAAGAGAATAAATGGTTACCTCGGCGGTATTATGAAGCGCAAGAGCCAAATATCACGAAGCGATCGATTTTCAGGAATACTTCTATAGAGACGAATATATACGTTGGCGAGATCCACGTGTATAGTATAATATAGTATGTATATACGGGTGTGTGTGTGTGTGTGTGTGTATGTGTGTGTGTGCGCGCGCGCGCGCGCGCGCGTGCGTGTGTGTGTGTGTGTAGTATATATGTATACATATATGGATCAGATAACCAATCATCTTTATTATTTAAGCAAAGATATAAGGCTCGATTGTATGGAGATAGCATGCGGAAATTCATAGCTTTCGCGTTGCACACAAATCCGTCATGCTTAAAAAGTTACGGTAGGAATGCATCTTGACAGATTATTCGAAGAATAATGTATATCCATAAATAATATATAAGAAGTCTATATATAACAAAAAACTACTACTTCTTTTCTAATTAATTATATCGATTCTTATATCGATTTTATTAAGGTATTATGTCTTGAATGTCTGAAAATGAGATCAATTTTTTAGGAATTTAGTCTGGCAAAATGATAAAACCAATATAAAATTTATAAAATGTATTTATTAAATTTAAATGTACAAGAAATAATTTTTTAAAATATTTCTCTTGCATGGATATAGCAATTGAGCTCGTTGTAAAACGTCCGGATGCGCCGACATGATCCTCATAATTTTTTCAGGCAGGATTATCTGAAATCAAATTTTAAAACAAAAATTTATGTTTAGAACATTCTTGTCTATGCACCGACATAAATACGGTCTATTTAATTTTAATAAGATTACTCAATATGTTTAGAGAAAAGAAATTGTGAAGATCGCGTTTAATCGCTTTTATATAGCCGCTTGTATTGCGTTTGAGGACCTATCGAAAGCCTGAAATAAAATTTTAATTTATCGTTTAATAGGATTTTTATGAGTCATTTCGCGAGAGCTATTTCGTATCGTAAGACGGGATCGGCCGGTTTCGACGTAAAGGGTATGTAACGCCGTCGTTTGGCAGAGAGGAAAGGAACTCCACGAGGGTCTCTCTAAAAACATTCCTCAAGGGAAACCATAGGAGGAAACAATCTATCGAGCTTGGCGAATGATTCACCGTATGCCGGCTGGCAGCGCGAGCGCGGGAATGATATATCACGTACTTAAATGATATCTATGCAGATCGTGATCCTCTCGGAAAAATGTAAAGAATCTCACGCACAAAGTCAGGTTCGCGTTTACATGCGATTCGCGGAGCGCGATAT
This sequence comes from Cephalotes varians, assembly GCA_037157785.1. NCBI lineage: Eukaryota > Metazoa > Arthropoda > Insecta > Hymenoptera > Formicidae > Cephalotes > Cephalotes varians. The sequence continues at coordinate 2,794,319 of JANQDE010000017.1, read as the reverse complement.
ATTTTTTTTTTATTGGAAATCATAATATTGAATTTTGAAATGTTTTCGAAATGTTTTCAAAGTGTGTTCGGAAGGGCGGGGGGCAAAAAATGGAAAAAGGACAACACTTGCGAATCTGAATGACAAGATCGTATTTACGATGTCGAGTCAACATACGGCGTGTTTCGTCTCCCGAATAAACGTCGCGCGATATTCTCTTCACCCTAAGTGGCGAACATACATACATTTATTTCGTTAGAATTTAGGGGATGGAGATATAATGGGTGCTCCTTTTCTTTTTTTTCTTTCTCTCTTTCTGTCTCTTTTCAAATCCACGGCCTCGATCGCTCTTATAATGCGGCATTCATGCACGGAGAACCGTTCTTTTCTAATTTCACGGTAGAGCACCGAGGGTAATAGTCGGTCCCGACAAGTCGTAATTGAAAATTTGCATCCGACGCGGACGATCGCTCGAGGCGAGTTTGCTCTAAGATACAGTGTAAATACTTATTAGGTGAATAACGCGCGATATTTTTAACGAGGCCGGACGTTAATCGTGCAGCGTCGCATCAGTGTGTTTGTAGAAATTTAAATTCCGTACATCGCGCAAACTCATTCAAGCATTATCGAGCGGGAAGGGATTCCGTGCGTGCTTTCATAATCACTCGTGCTGTCGTAACTCCTTCAAATACACACTAATGTATACACGCAAACCTTCAAAGCAAACTGACATATGCGTAATTATTTATGGATCAGGCCATAGCGTCTCTCCGCTTTTGTTTGCCATCTCACCTAGCGAATAGTTTCACCTGGCAATAGACGTGAGTTAATCTTGCGAATGAGTTGGACTTAAACGGTCGTCTCCTTACATATAGTAGTGATCTTTTGAAATTAGATTGTTCCAATCACGAATTCTATCAAGAATGTAATTGAGTTTCATAGAATCTTCATGAAGGAATTACTTGCAGCAAGTGTTCAATATTAAGCGCTTTTAAAAAAATTAAATCCTATTGACTTCACAAATCGAATGGATGTTTTTCATCGTTTCTTGCGAATTTGACAATTATTAAATATGCGTAAGAAAGTATCTTTTTTTTTTATCAACGAGATGATTAGATCGGTCTTATCATCTACGAATTTTTAGAAGACGTAGGATTGAATTACATTCAAGATATAATCGTGGCAAAGTATTGTAAAGAACTGAAATAAAGTGTTTCGCGCGAAAATATCATCCGTGTTTAAATGCAAAGGCACGAAAGCATAAATTTTCTGCAATTGCAAACAATAGTTGACGGAGAAAAATAGAAATTATTAAAACAAAATGCATTTTATATATATATATATATATATATATATATATATATATATATATATATATATATATATATATATATGTCGTCATTTCTTCAACATTTCATAATTCTCCGTGCGATCGTACTTTCCGTCATACATGATGTCATTTACGATCGACGTCAAACTGACCTTATGAGGAAGTAGTTACGTCTCTTTCAAATTGCAACCGCATAGTAGTCGGAGGTTAAATTACTTCGTAGCGTACTCTCCAGTTTATCGGGTTACGTGACATAAGCGAAGGCATAATACGACCCCGTTCCATTTGCGATCGCTATCCTGCGACATCGGCACGTAATGCGCGCGTTAGACACGTGCCGAATGATGATCTGGTTCGAATGAATGATCCTAAGGGTTGGCTGAGGCGAGAACGTGGCCTCGTAATTTCTCTCGCTGCCAAAAATCCGCGCATTGTTCTCGCATCTCGCGTGTTCGTCATTACACGACTCGGCGAGTTTCGTGTCCGGCATGAAATGAGCTCGTTCTGCCCTGTCTATAAATGAAAGGGAAAGAGAGAGAGAGAGAGAGAAATCACATCGGAAAGGGATAGTCAGGTCAAATACTCGATCATCGAAAATGTCGGCAATTGCAATTCTGGTAGTACGCCCCTTTTCGCCCTCGATTCCTGCACCTATTCTTTCTTCCTCCCTATTTTTTGCATTCTTGACGAAAAGAGTCCGTCAGAGTTTTTATGTGCGCCCTCTCATTTTCCTCCTAAATTGCTTCTGACGTTAGACGCGGCTGACAATAGCCCTCTTGGATACACTCTTCGCCCAATTATTGCGTTATTTACAAAAATTATCTCGTCCTTTTATTTTTCTCAAGTTACTTAAACATTAAGCTACGTGTCTTATTGTCACACGGAAAAATGATTGTTTTATTGAGGTAAAAATTTAGCTAGATACAGAAAATAATTTTGTTGGACTATCAAAATAATTATGTAGGACGTTCAAGCTGGTTGCTAGAATATCAAAATTTTTTGCATCATTACTTTGAGTTTCCTACATCATTATTTTGATGGTCTAATAAAATTATTTTCAGATCTGTATATTTAGCTAAATTTTTAGATATTTCAACAAAATCATTCTTTTTGTGCAATATATTTGCAATTTTATAATGCTTTTCGTTGTATTTGCAGATTTGTTTATTTGTTAATTGTTCGCTGTATATTGTGAGATATCTTTCTCTTACTTATATTATACTTATATTAATTCTATTACTAATTATTACTATCATAATTTTTATATTTTTACATTATTATAATAATATTACTTTTTCATTAATTTTATTATTATATTAATTTTATTGTATACTAATTTATATTTAGCGTTAAAATATTACTCATAATGTTTTTTTCTATTTATTCTACGTCTCTCCATTTCGTATTATTTTAATGTGTTCCGAAGAGGAGAGACAAAGGATTTTTTCCCCGTGGAATAAAATCGATCCGATCGTTTACCTTCTTCCTGGCACCGTCGTTCCATCGGTTTCTCCTTGGCGCTCGTTTTACCAGGCGTTTTGCGAAACAAAATACCTCGGCACTCTTGTTCGTGCGGCTATCGCACGGAAGCGAGGACGGGCGAAAGGACCGGATCGATAGCCAGCGCATGGCCGCAGGGGCCTCACAGCCATGGCACGGCTCCGAAAAGTTTTTCGCCGTACGCTGCACACGATTCACGATACGCGTATTTGCAGCCCTTGTTTGTTTGCCCTCGAAAGATTCATCTCTCAACCAAACGTCTTCGTGAAAATATCATTGATTAGTCGAATTTTCTGTTAAATCCCTCGCTGACCAAGTCAATATCTGCTGATAATAATATTCGGGATTTGCGGACATAGTCAACGCCTGCCCCTTCTTATGTCAACTCTCCTTAAACATAATATGTCACCAATAATGTCACCAATAATCATGCGGATGTGTTTAATGATCATTGGAATTTCTAGGGCTCCTAATAATCACCAGTAATATCCGTTTGATCATCGGTGATACCTTAGATGACTAGTGGGATTAATAACGTAATAATGGGTAATATCGCAGGGATATATTCTCATTGATTGTAGGTATTACTATTAGCGTACAATGCATGGGAATATTTCAACCTGCATCTCCCCTTGGCTTTATATTCTGCATCTTATTGTGTTACATCCTCGCTAATGAAACTAGCGTAATGTCATAGTATGATGATAGAGGCAATCTGTTATGTGCAGGAATTGAAATAGTCTGCGGTAATAACGACACACATGCTACACGTATAATACGTTTAAGTATGCTATAACATATCACATTTCGTACTACGTAACGTACGTATAACATGAATAGAAGTCTAATGAACTATAATGTTACTTGGAAAGTAATTAATTTCATAAATCTAATTTGAATATTCTCAAATTAGATAGTGCATGTACATAGATGCAATGCAGTTTTAAAAAGAGCAGGTAGAGTCACGAGTCCCTACGCACTGCGTGCACCCCTGCGTGCGATCCACCCCTCAATCCTTAGAACTGCGCGACGAGGCATTAAGTTATTATTATCTGGGGCGGAGGATCTCATTATAAGGGCTTCCACAAGCCATAAACTTAAGCCGTAGAACGAACGTGTTGCCAAATGTGAAACGCGCAGCTATGGTACGGCTAGCGTGCACAGTTGATAAATAATGCATGTACGTCGCACGTGGGATTTACGTCGATGGACAACTGGAGCGCGCGCTCGCGAGTGGCAATTTAATGGTTATAAAAAATCACGATGCCGCGTTTAAAACGCGCCCATGAATGCAAACATTGTGTCGCATTGTACAACGATATCCGTATCACGTTTTCATTTATTCGCTTGTAATTTTTAAATAGTACCCTTGCATTTCCAATGACGTGAATAAATCCGATAATGGGCATTCGAGCTCGAATCTGTTTACACGCGCATGAGGAAAATGTTAGCCACATCATTTTCATCGTACAAATTGCATATTTTCTCTCGCAATGTATTTTACTAGTTTCATCTTATCATGTTTCGATTTTCATCACAGTTACTATTTTCATAATGTTTTAGTCAATTTCAATTAAAAATATAATTATCTCTACGATTATCCTTGTTTTATATCATCACTCATGCTTGCGTTTTGAAATATTTTATACAAATTCTACAACTCTATAATTTATTTTATCAGCTAAATTATATCATCAATATTAACCAACTAGTTTATCACTTTTCTTACAAATCTATCTTTGTACTTATTTAACCGATATTTAACTGATCTGAACTGTAAAAAAATATCAAGGAGCCAACGTGAACATTTTGCGTTTTCCTAATGAATGCATGTGACAGACGATATTTGCACTCATGATTGCAGAGTGCGTCGCAAAGTGTTGTAAAGGGTCGTAAAAGTAGTTTAATGGGTTTCGATAAATTGCCGCGTGCTGTCTATCGACCGTGAATCCCTTCGCTCCGACGCGCACCAGGTACGTGTGCGAATTGAATCCGTTAGGTGACGTTGACGGGAAAATGAAAAGGATGATGGAAAACTCGTGTAAACAAGGAAATTGATGACTTTCGAGACGATCAAACAGGGAGATTCATTCGTGCCGCGCGGCATTCGCGAAAATCGCGATATCCACACGGTTCCGTGCTCAAAAGCGAAAAGTCTTTTTCGCGATTACGTTTCCTGATTCAATTACGTCGTCAACGATGGATGAAGCGTTTGAAACGGTGACAGGACGAAGGACGACGCGTTCCTTCCACGCTAATTTGATGAAGTATTTCAAGAGTATATTTTTGAAATAAGAAAAATCATTCCTCGTTTTCCGCTGAACGCTGATAATAATTACGATTCGTGCAATATGAAAGCGACGCAGCTGCGCGAGAATTCGAATATAAGAGAGACGATATTAATTATGATACATAAATCCAAGCAAAATGCATGTTGCCTCAGTTAAGCTCGTTTCATCTATTCTGTAATCAAGTACAAATAAAATTTAAAATTCCGCGAAGGATTTATAGAACTATACCCGTTCTCCGTAAAAAACGCAAATTTATTACTCTTCCATGCATTTAATAATCTCTTGTCACTAATTAATTTCCACGTGAATAGATTCGCATCGCTGCTTACAGCTTAATTATTACAGAAGATGTATATACAGGGAAAGAACTGTTTTGCTGAAGTATCTGAAAATTTAGTCACGGATCTGAAAATAATTTTATTAAACTATCAAAATAATTATGTAAAACGTTCAAACTGGTTGCGAGAATATCAAAATTTTTTGCATCATTGCTCATCATTCTTGAGTGTCTTACATGATTATTTTAATGATCCGAAATTATTTTCAGATTTGTATCTAATTAAATTTTTTAATATTTCAGCAAAATCGTTCTTTTCGTGTAAACATGCAAAATTTGCAACATGTCCAAAGTCGCTAATATTACGGTCGGATTATTAACCCTGAGAGATTTTCACAAATCTTTTCCCTGCTCGAGAATATTCGAAAAGTTCGAGCTCAAGTTTCCATAGGGGCATCGCTTCTTTACAGTCATTCTACCAAAAAAAATTCCGGAGACGATGGGAAAACTTTCGCCCGTTTCTGTGTAGCGCGCGTAACTTTAAAGTGGCTATTCAGTCACGCGATAGGTCCGTAAACTGTCCGCCATCGACGCGGTATCGAATGTGTGGCGTGTCGTCCGACGTTAAGAATTTCGAAAGAGGGTGAAACAACGGGACAAAAAAGAGATCGAGAGATAGAGGGACCTTTATGTACAAGAGTGCGGATAAATGAGCCATTTGTACCTACTAATGACGTGATCTATGTAACGATTCTGTATACGCCCATCGCTGTTTCAGTATATTTTCGAGTCGATCCGCTAAAGCACGCGCGTTGCCGGATTATACACTCACACAATTTCAAACATGCAATTATGCAATTAAGCCCTTCGCTCGTAACGTACACTCTAACGTACTACCCGCTCGAGAGGACTACTTTCTAACATGCAACCGTATTGCTGAGCGTTAAGAGGCAGAGAGGCGTTCCCGCGTAAATGTAGCGAAATGCGGCGCGAGCTATGACGGCAAAAGGATTTGGACGTGTACAAAGGATACGCCTAATGTTTGATATTAAATCCCCGAGCGTGCTTGTAATTGCAATTGGTCTCTAAGTGCATTAGGTGTAAGCCCAACATACGCACAACAAGCGTCTCCTATTCGTCGCATCTAATAACCAGTATATTCTAATCAAGCGTAATTAATCGATCGCCGGGAATTCATTAATGAGGCGAGCATATCGCGCGGCAAATATATATCGCGCAATTAGCGCGGCAAAGGGGTCATCTAATCCGCTCTATGGCGTGATGCCGTGATAGCTATGAGCGACCGAACCAACTAGCGCGGCATTTGCCACGATTCCTCCCTTTATCGATGTGTTCTGTAGTACGTATACCGGACGTACGTTTGACTGGAAATCGTGTCTGCTCGTACCTCACGCACGAAGTTCCTAGACCATCGCCGAGAATACCGCTTGACCCCGACAGCCGTGGAACTATGCATTTGCTGGGGCGGCTATACATTACACGAGCACATCTTGGTTTCTGCTCCGCGAATGTCGAGCACGATGCACTTGTACATCCGAGCATTGACCCTCTTCCTCCGCCTTATCCGCTAAAACAGTATATACTTCGTTGAGAGACCATAAATATATATTTAGGCAATAACTTGAGGAACGATCGATTAAATGATATTACTAATATATTTAATATCATTTTTAAATAAAAATATTACTTTTGACGTGTACTTCATTTTTAAAAGTTAACTAAGATTTTTCCAATAATGTCTTCTAGAAAAGAGGCTATATATCAATTATTTAAATTTAGATTTAAAATACACGTAAGAGCATTTATAAATTGAGATAATCTGAAAAAGGAATTTTAGAAAAAGTTATAATCTTGTATTCTCTCCGTCTGTAATTATGTAATTATGTTATCGTAGTGTATTTACATTTTTACTATATAATTTTTACTATATAATTTTCTCTTCGATATCGTGTGCTATATTATCAAGTTTTGACAACCTATTTCAATAATTTCTATGCATTTGTGCATAACGTTTGTAGTGAAATTCAACTCGATTTATAATAGATGAATTTATTCATCCATCCGCATATCATCGCTTTTCGAGAGATAGAACATGTGTAATAACCCGACTCGATTAATTTCGAGTTTAGTTTTCGATGCCATATACACGAGAATAATCTTTGTAGCAATGCAAACGCGACGTAGGATGTATTCTTTTATGGGATACGCTTTTCTCGTCTCTATACAGCATCGGGAATTGGATTAAGAAACGTTAAGTAGGTCGAGCTTCTGATAGTGGATATATTTTTTCTCTTTGACCTCTGGTATGTCTTTGTGTGAATGCGCGCGATAAGGAGGTCGCAAAGAGCGAGATCGCCTAGATCCGCACCCTTCGCGGGATATTCTAGCACCTGCCGCTTCGTAAAATAGCGCGGTGCTTATGTGCGCGACGTATGCCGGCGTTTGAGGGGAAAAAAGGAACGGCTTTTTACGTCGAGGGCCCGCTACCTAATATCCAGGCGGGGCACTTCAACGTAACTCCAACTCGAGCGAGATACAATCGTCCGCAAAAGTCGGCGTCCTTCGCGTGCCCGTGTGCCGTGTGACCTCGATACGCGACCTGATAAGACGTCGATACCGCGCGGAAAAGGCACCGCCGGAGCGCAGCTGCCTCTAATACGACTTTATCAGGCATCGTTTGTAGATACGCTTGTAGGTACGAGCGCTTCGATATAAGTGGCGGAGCACGGCATTACACAATATAATGGAAATGTAACGTGATTTTACGTAATGCGACGTTACATCGGATTTGCCGTTCCTCACGACTCCGGGCGCAGCGCAATCGTAAAGTTTGTTATTGTACCACAAACGCTTGCCTAATATAATAATGCATAAAATAATGTTACAGCGCAGAGCGTATTGGGTTATATCCGCGATGTTGCGGCACAGTGTGAAATTACAGCACACGCTCGAAAATGCCTTGCATGTCTTCTGGCTGCCGCGGCGGATACGTTATACGTCTTCAGACTACTTTGGAGTCCGCGTTGTACGTCTCTCTAGCTACTTCGACACTTAGTTTGTGTGTCTCCGATCAAAGCGTCTGATATCGTTGTAGTCAGCGACATCGTTATCGGTACGTTACCTTGCGTTTAAAGGGGCGAAACGTCGCGTGTTACCGCGCACTGAATACACCTGGCGTAATTCACGATGAAACGTAAATAGGAGAAATAACACGAACGTCGAGTTTAATTTAAAGAGAACCACTTCTAAAAGCCGGACCAGCGGACAGACTCACTGACTGAGCCATTAAGTGCTGTTTCCACTTAATCCGGATTTTCTCCGGTATGTTATTTCTATGGATAACGATAATTTACTTACGTTTGCTTTAATATCACCGTAAAGCGCATTCGCCGAGTGTCCGAGCGAATGATTTTTAATGCTCGGCGTAAACTAAAATGGATATAAACACAACTTGCTAAGCTAAACGTTACGTACTAAGGCGCGGATCATAATCTGATTAACGTTGGGGGTAATCTCGTCCCCAAGACGATCCTATTATACGAGACAACATCGGAAAGTGGGCGTCAGACTTAATCTCGTTGCTCGATACTCACAGATGATTCGTTCCGACGTGGCTCCTGGGGCGGCTTTTATCGAGAATTTCGGGAGAATATCGGGGTGCATAGAACACAACGATAATGTATTTACTCGCTCGAGTAACAGTCGTATAGAATATCTAAAGAAATTGAATGATAAAGATGCGACGGTTTTCGACTGGAAATACGTGGAAAGAACGGTTTTGCTAAGAAATCTAAAATTTTGCTGGATACAGATCTAAAAATAATTTTGTTGAACCGAAAAAATATAAATCAAAATAATTTAGTTGGGATCTTAAAAATAATAAGCAATGCTGCAAAAAATTTTAATATTTTAGCAGCTAGCTTGAGTTCTCCATTACTTTGATAATTCAACAAAATTACTTTTCTGATCTGTATCCAGATAAAATTTTAGATCTTTCAGCAAAACCGTAGAAAATGAAGTTATAATACAAATGGAAAAATGTTAAAATAATATAGTTAAACAAACACTTCGCGACTCTCAAAGAATACATATTATCTCGTTTTAACTTTATTATTTTGTTTTAAATTTTATTGCAATTTTATTGCTATAATAATAAACCAATTTTAGTGCTTTGTTATTATTTCATAACTCTGAAATATGAATAAAGTACAATATTCATGACCTTGCGTGAGGCTTGCTTGGTAAGCTGAGTGCGGAAAATGATAGACAGGTTGCAAAGGGATGAAGGGGCGAGAGGAAGGAAATTTTCACTTGCGCCGAACAAGGGATGACGTACGTCCTGACCCGGTTTCCTGTGCGGACTGTACGCGAGAGAGATATCGACCAACCTCTGACGCTGCCTCTGCGAGGCACTCTTACGATCGTATTTCGAATACGGCGGCGCGTCTGCACGGCCTTTGCGGTATGGTACAGTTGGCATCGTCGGCATGCTGTCTTATGATAGAATAATTCGACGGATTCACCGCCGAGCGCGAAGACGATACGTTACTCGATACATTTTCGGAGGCGCCGATTCTCGATGTTGGATGGCGATGGGATGCTCGCGTCTGGAAAGAAGATGCGAAGTAGATTTACGAGCGCGCAAGAACGCGGCGCGCCCGAGCATTTGACACGCTCCTCGTAAATCGCACGTGTGTGTCACGAGCGCGAGGAAATCATCAGTGGCTGATATCGTCGCGCGCTCTACGCTAATGAATATCAACGCAATGTCAGCGGCACGCTACACATTAAATTAATTATCCCGCCTTAAGATTTGACTCTCGTCTCGGGGACGGAAGTTTTAATTAACTCTGTCTTTCGTAAAACTTTTCTCTTGCAAAAATTACCGTTAGTCCGTGCGAACAGCGTTAGAAATATTTCACAGCGGGAAGAATTTTTTACTGCACATACGCAAAATACACACGAAATATTTACGATGACATTTCGGGACGGCATGTTCGCCGAGCAAATTATATCGATGCAGACAAGCGAAATAACGATGACTATTCCCGAACTCGAAAGTAAATATCAATAACGGTAAAGTAAATTCAATGCGGAATATCTATCACAGTGTGTTGACGCTAAATTTCAAACAAGAACGATAAGAACAATCCAGAGAATAGAAGTACCATTAATATAGTGATGTTCTAATAATAGAATGATAGATAAAGAAGGAAGATCGTAAAACATTCAAAGATGTCATTACATAATAATAATATGACGYCTAATTAATAGTTTTAGTAAATTTAAATAAGTGTACATACACGGAAAGAACGATTTTGCTGAGAAACCTAAAATTTTGCTGGATACAGATGTGATAATAATTTTGTCGAATCATCAAAATAATTTTGTCGGAATCTTAAAAATAACGAGCAATGCTGCAAAAAATTTTGATTCTAGCAACTGGTTTGAGCGTTCTACATAATTATTTTGATAGTTCAACAAAACTTTACTTTTCTGATTTGCATCCAACTAAAATTTTAGTTCTTTTAGCAAAGCTGTTCTTTCCGTATATAAATAAATTTAATGAAATTTCGTTTACATATTAAGAATGGTTAACCCATGATTAATATATATATATATATATATATATATATATATATATATATATATATATAAGTGATAAGTGCGTAGAATTTAATCAAGTAAGATTTAAATTGCAATAAATTTAAACAGCGGCGAAGAGCATCTTCGCTTCTTTTTCTTCTTCGTTAATAATCGTTAATGCCAGTTCCCATTGGTAGATGCTTAAGAGTACAAACGTTTTGCCGATGTTACTTTGAGAGTTAATAACATGCTGAAGCGACGATCAATAACAGCTCAGCGTGTCGCGGCGAAAAGACGCGGTGGGAAACGCGAGAGTAGTAAAGGCATTCCGAGGGCGAAAGTTTCAAAATGATCTTCTCATTTACCATCACCCGTAATCGCACAACTCGGGGCTGATAATTTGATGACTCCCAAGTTCACCCCAAAAGGATTAGTACCTTTGGAGAAAAACTTTTTAATGAGTTACCCTCGCGCCAAACTCCTCTACTCCCCGTTCAGGAAAGATCTTACCCGCCGGTAATTATTAATACCTCTGCCGGATATCCCGCCTTAGGATAATGTAAAGCAACAGAACAAGAAGCTTGCCGTTTAATTTCCTCGTGTATCGTCCGGTACAATACGCGCGGTTGCGATATCCTCGACGATCGCGCATCGTCTGCATTTTAAATGGCAAATCCTTTCGGTCTCGATCATACCTTATATTTAATTTGCAATGGGTTATATGAATAATGAGTATAACGCAAATTACGCATTAAGTCTATCATCCGCAATGCGCATTACTGAAAGCTGGAAGTATCCGATATAACCGGCATACTCGATACATACATGAAATATGTACTTGGCGATAGAAGGCATAATTATAGTTATTAGGGAACTTGATGGGGGATGCTATCGTCGGAATTAATCCAATGAGGATACAGTTTGTATTATTAAGCAATTATGATCAAGCGATAAAATAGCGCGACGAAACATATCGAACAGTAATTAATTGAACGTGAATTAAATATACTCTGCGCAATGTGGTTTATATACAGCGTATTAATTTTTACCGTGTTTATCCATCGTGCGGAGGTCATTAATTCCCGTACTATATGCAGAGAATATTAATTTAGTCGGCGGCACAAACGAGCGCAAACTTGTCGTGCCGCTCGCGAATGCGCGGGTCTAGGTCGTTTCACGATTCACGTCAAGAGAAATCCCGTTCCGACAGGCATAATACAATCGAGCCAATTCTGTCGGCGTGCATCCAGAGAAAAGGAGGTACTCGTCGTCGTCTTCATCGTCGCACCTGTTGGTCGCATTAACCTCGTATTTTCAACCGCGCGATTTGTATGCGTGTCTACAAAGACGCCGGAAATCTTCTTCGTCGATGAGAACACGCGCTTCGCTTCGCGTCGTTAATGTCGCGAAATAATGTAGACGCGGCCGCAAAAATAAATAGCTCGCGACGAGTCTGATAGAAGAGAATTCCCGGCGTCGGCGCACCTGTTGGTCGCTTTGTCAAATCGACGAGTCTATCGACCCGCAAATCATTGTCTTATCTCAATTCGCCGGGATTAATTCTATCGGTCTTCCTTCGACATAAACGTCGCGCCCCATCCGTTACCGGCAGTACATCGTTGTCGGACCTATCGATCTCCCTGTAACGTCGTTCTAAAAATTGCGGATTTAGCGGGGTGTGTATCGAAACGAATGGTTTCGGCGAGGAGGCTGAATAAAGAATTACCGCGATGTCATACTTGATGGATATGCACGCTACCGGATAGAATTTTAAAACGATTCGGAACTTTTGCACTAGCTACAGACAAAGGTGCGCCTCGTTTCGTTAGTTTTATTTAAACAATAATGGGGAACGAGTCGGCGGGATTCGTAATTAAGCTGCACGCGCAGGTTTATGAGGGAACAAAATCCGCCTGTGAAAAAAGTAATCAGGTATCCGAGCGAAAATTTTAGCGACTCTCCTTTGTCCTTGGAAATGCGGTTCTTTCATCGACCGCGGTGCCTCATAACTGATTTCGGAGCGTATTCGTGATTCCATTTTTAAAAAAATGTACTTTAAAACGTGTACTTTGAAACACTTTATATGAAAAATTTCGTGTCTACGACCGCCCGCGTATCCTCGCACAATGAAATCAGAATGGGAAATTTAGTAAGCTCTTAATGCAGAATATCATATATTGAAATATGAATGTAAATTAGCGTTTCGTGCAAGTCTTGCATAATTCAAATTCATTATCGCACAGGTGCACTCTGCAAAAATATACAATAGAATAAAAGAATAACAGTATTAACGCAGATTTTATGTTTTTAATTGACAACCGTAATTACTATGCACATTTCAGTCCAGCGTTAATTTTGCAAAGGAAGCAAAAATAAATTTCAACGACGGAACAATAATAACTGAATTAACAGTTTCATGAATCGGCATACTGCACGCTTTAATAATCTCGTGTAACGATGTAGATTCGAAATCTCGAGAGTGATCGGTTCCAGAATTTGTATCGCGTATTGAAAGGCACTCGCGGTTGAAAAACATGCGAAATGCATGTTAATTAACGAAAATTCATTCGCCATAATATGTGAATTATTTATCAATGATTTCCCACTGCGCAAACCCGCGCACTATCTAATGAATAATAGGACTGATGTTAGTCAACTTTATATCGAAATATCATTGATAAACAACATGAGGTTTGACGATGACGTGTTTGCCTGCACTCGAATAGATACAATACCCACTGGAGTTAAAACTATTTCAACGGAATAATTCGTGATACTATTAATATGACGATACGAAATACGTCATCGATATGTATATATCCCGAATGCAATCGCGGAATATCGCAGAGAGAACCGGAATAACAACACGATCTGCATAACGCGCGGTGCCGACCGTAATTTCGTGTCGTTGCTATCACGTTTTCTCCGAGTCAAGTTTAAAACACTCCACCGTAACGAAATAACATCGGGAGAAGTAAAACAATGGTACACATAATCCTCTTTTCTATCTCGCGTATCTTTATGTACGCGCCGGGCTCGCCTATTTCTCCCGACGATTTTACGTGGAAACGTCGGGGAAACGTAACGACGAGATGAATAAACGGATTTGCGGCTCTTTTAGCGGTGCACTATTTCGCATGGCGGTTTATTAAATTACGCCTTCAAATAATGTCAAGATCAAATCTGAAACAATGGCGCGCACAATACAACCGCTCGTGTATTTCCGCGCTGAAGCACCTCTAATTACACGAGCGTATTACATTACGCGTTACGCTTGTCATCGTGTCACCATTACTTCCCGCATCACATTTTTCTCTTTCTCTCTTTCTCTCTCTATTCCCGTTTCATTGCGCACAGCAAACAAGAAACTACCATGTCGAAGAAATGGTTTTACAGGCCGTAAAAACGCTCATGCGACGTTATACAGCATGGGGCGCGGTTTCCGCACCGTTAAGCGTCACGGCTTTTAGAACCGCTTTAGAACGGTCCTGTTTTGGAAAGAAATATTCGCGGTAACATTAACGTCCATAGCGAAATGCATCATCGTAGTCAGCCTCCGATCGTCGTTCAGAAAAGAATGTCGCTATCGTTTTCACCTGTTGGTACTTCGAAATACCACGTATGTGACGCATGATACTCAGCCATCGCGAGCACTTCTGTCAAATTTTCGTGGCAAACGCCACGGCCGACACAAAGAAAAATTCTATTATCGTGGCACCTGTTGGTCGTCGTCCGACGTCCGACGGCGCGTGGCATTCCCCTTTCGTCCGACACTCCCTCTGACAACGTCGACGGGCTCTTCCCCGGCCTCTATCAAGCCTCGAATCCATTCAAATGGTCACAATGTAATCGAACCGTTTCCACCGGCATGAGCACTCCACTCCGTCCCCGTGAAGAAGAAATAACCGCTGGCTACCTGTTGGTCACGATCATGACAAATGCCGTCGTCCAGACGACTATCCTTCATCGCTAACGGATAACTTTCAAGTCGCACTTCCGTCCGCGCCATTGACGTATTATCGATCCTGCAAATGAAACATGAAAACGCAAAAATCATTTCTCCTTACTTGCATACACGGAAAGAACGGTTTTGCTGAAAGATCTAAAATTTTAGCTGGATACAGATCAGAAAAGTAATTTTGTTGAACTATCAAAATAATTATGTAGAACGCTCAAACCAATTGCTAGAAGCTCAAAATTTTTTGTAGTCTCATTATTTTTAAGGTTCCAACAAAATTATTTTCTGATCTGTATTCAGCAAAATTTTAGATCCCCCTCAACAAAATCATTCTTTTCATGTAAATTTCGTTCAGCGTTCAACGGATAAGGCGTTCTCTGATTCCAGCGACCGCCTTATTCGTTTACCAACAAAATTCATTTGCAAGTATGATGTCTTGATTTCTGTTTTATGGATCCCGCGTTGCAAGCGAGTTTTTATGACTTACATCTGCATCGTTAAGTTTTTCTCATAATAAGCATAATTAATAAGAAATTATATCTTGCCAAATTTTTGTAAACTTATGTCAGATCTATGAATTTTACATATTTAACGAATACTTCTTGTCGCCTGTTTGCCATCATCTGCTATAATCCGCGCTGCTGTTAGCAAGCATATTTCGTATCCAAGATACAAATATCGACGAATATCTTTAATACGGAATACCGCGACAGGACAATACATTTCCGTCGTTATTATCGATTTATCGGAATTTATTGCGTCCTCGGGTGCCCCGCCGCGTCAAGATTGCTTCCTCGTGAATAAGGCTAAACGAGTTTCTCGGGCGGCTGGGAACGAAGCGATTACGTTTCCTCATGAACGAATGCGAATAGCGCTACGAAATTTGGCAGTTAGGCCAGTCGGATATATCCTGCGGAGATTTCGCACGAGCTTTGCAACCAACGGCATGTAGAGCAAACGGAGTGCGCACGGAGATGCCTCGAGGAAGCCACGATTCCCCGGCTACCATCTTTCCAGCTTCACGCTCATTTGTCTAATCCCGGCTCAGGCACTCCGAGACACTCGCGACGATGCGGATGCAGGCGGCAAATCCGCAGATTTAGACTCCGCGAAGGCGAAATGAGTTTTTTCCGAATGCAACGCGCGTGTCGGTTAAGCGCAAAGACCTCGAGATTCTTCAGTAACCTGAGTCTGCAGTTTTAACAAATTCCGTATAAAAATGTGCCTGATGCACTACGTGTGTGCGTGAGGTCCAAAAGAAATATTTATAATAGTAATTTTTTTTTGCAGTTTTATTTAGAAAATGAGCTACATCGTACATGCAAGTGGATAGTATCTGTAATACGTATGTAATGATATGTAACTGCCTTAATAATGTTATATACGCCAGTATAGTATTAAAGCGCGATTAACAATAAGAAATATAGTCATTCCGGATTTAAAGGTGGATATAAACGGACTATACGAAGCGCACAGGGGTCACGTACAGAGAGCTTAGAAACTACAACGTGCCACAAGTTATACTATATTGCCACGGCAAGACGTCATTTGTGCTTTATTAAGCGCAGAAACTTCGTTACTTTAATTGTCTTAACGGTGATGCATATAGTGCAGCCACCGACCATTTGGTTAACTCCTGACTTCTTACAGGGCTTTGCATACGGATATTACGCGGCATTAACGTCGACATCTCGATACCGGAACCAATGTTTATGGAATAGTCCGTGGCGACTTAGTGGGGCCAGGACTACGCCATTCCCAAGACACCCCGTTCTCATTCGTCTAATCCCACCTAGGTTTAGCCGTTGTGGGTGTTACGAGGCGACGCAACAACGACTGGCGCCGTACTCTGCGGACCGAAATGGGATAAAACCGGGCTTTCGGCCCTGACACGCCTGAAATATGTTCCGACCGGGAGAACGTATGTAACATCCGATAAACGTCCTCGCGCCAAAAGCGATATTTACCGTGTCTGTTGCGCGAGACGTCGCGCGTTTAGGGTGCCATTCAGCGTCGCGTCGCACGTGCCGCGTTTCCCACGCGCGTTCACGGCTCGACCGACGGTGTGATAACGAACATTTCCGACGCGTGGAATGCCCTTTGCAACTGCCAGCAGCTACGTTTTCGAATCTACACGACGTTTACCCTCGAATGGTTACGTTCTGGAATTTGCCGCGAACCAACCCAGCTGTAGAACATCTAGCACCCACATTAGAATTAGATGTGATGCCGCGGTTAAACGTTGCGTCTCTTTAACTACGAATTACCATGTCGTTTGCAATGTGTATGTGTGTGAAAGCTCTCCAAAGTCAACTTGTTCTTCTAGGAAAAATGCAAATTAATGTTTTCTACGTTTAACTCGAGCTTTTGGCGTTTTTTTCTTCTCCAATTAGAAAAGATCGACGTAACGATTATTTTCCGTTTATGGACTTTTAATTTGTCTATATATGTACATATATCTCGTTGATTTTTAAAACATATCTGCTTTTCATTCTCGAATTAGCCTACGAATTTTAAAGAGCCAACTGGTCACGTAACGACACTTCTTTGACCTCTCACCTCTTACGTGAGTACGGACGGAATGTTCGTGTTCGCGTGAATACGCGCGTATGTACGAGGTGTAGGCACGAGTGAACTGAAAAGCTTTGCGGTAATCAACCGCTCGCCTAATCGCCGCCAGTTCACAGATATTGACCAGCGTAGATTGCGATGTGTCACGCATGCCGCATCATCATCATCATCATCATCATCATCATCATCATCATCGTCAGGTGTTTCACCGGTGAAACTAAACCGTCGCAACAATATCGCGGCGTCTGATTTATTGAGATCGTTTCATGGCGGTTCCGAGCGCCTTCACGCGTTCGCGCCATTCCGCGATCCGATTATTTCGAATGAGCACGGAAGTTCGTTCGAACGTTTTTCGACTCGCGATTTTCTATCGGCAGCGCATTGTCTCTCGCTCAACGGGCTGCGAGATACGTGAGCTATTTCGACCGTTCGATCTGACGCGCATTCCGTGACGCGGATACGAGCGATTTTTCAATAGCAGGCTAAAGGTTTCTAGAATACGTGGCGCTTTGTCCGCTCGCCATTTCGAAAATTGTTTCGCGTAATGAAACCCCCATCACGCCCGAAAACAAACGATTTCATGCATTGAACAAACGGATCTCGCATGTGCGCATCCAACAGAATTCACAGCGCAACTCATTAACCGGCTTGCTCGAAACCGCCGTGACAGTAATTTGATGCAAATCAAATATTTGTCCTAAATATTTGTGCTAAAAGCAAGAGTGATCAAAATGAGTTAAAACTTCAAAGTATATAAGGACGAAAACTCGAAAATCTTTGAAAAATTGCGAAAAATTACAATTTGCTGCGGTACGTTAAAATATTTATCATTTTTACATAAATCTGCATCAATGAAGGAAGGAAAGGTTCTGGATTTTTTAACAACTATCTCAGACGAAATTACCGGAGATATAAAAATACTAAAAATGTTTCTAATTCAGAATAATTTTGCAGCTTTTTAATGTGAAACCTGCTAAATTATGTATGAGTTTATTTCTCGGGAAAGAGAGATTATAAACTGAGCTAAACGCAGGCGCTTCTTGCCTCGCGAACCCACGTCTTCATCGTTCTGATCGATCGTAGAAAGCCAGGCCGTCCGTTCGCTCTCACGTATGTGATGCTCGAACCGCACAGTTCGTCCAGTCCAAACGAATTTGCGACGCGACCAGGCGGCCACGTTTAATTTATTTTTATTGCTCTTATCCCGCCTCTTGTCCATGTAAGCTAACGTCACGCCTGATGGACGTCGATTTGACGAGGGAATCTCAGCGGGCTTTCGCCGGCTGGAATTACGGTACGAGGTCGCCAGCAAATTGAATGTGGGTGCTCGAAGATAGAAGAGAACCTTGAAGCGAGAATGCGGCGAGTACGAAGGCGAGAATAGCATGGTAAGACGTGCCGGCCACGTCGAGGGCGCGTTATCTCTGCACGTAGGGGGTGGCGAGGGAGGGGGACAGGGGTGGAAGCAAATGGGTTTGTCTTCTGGATGGCGTGTCGCTATTCGGTGAGGAGGGGGAATGGGGAGCGAGAAAAGAGATACAACGGGACTGGGAAGGAAAAAAAAAAAGATTCGGCATGGAATGGCGAGCCGTGATTTTTATCAAGTACGTGCCTCGAGGTAGCGACGCTTCTTATGAGATCGTTGCGCTAACAGCCGCGAAATTACGTCTGCCTCAGCCTAAGTCACGACCGCAGACTGGCGCCTATTAAGGTCGCTGCACCGAAACCTCGCCGCTCACGAGGGAATCTCGTAGTCAGGAATCGTAAACTGTACACCAGAGTCTGGCGAACAGAATTATTTAGACGGTGTACTCGCGCTGTCTTTCGCTACATTTCGCGCACTAAAAATGTTCGTGCGATTATTCCCTTTGCATCCTATTTCTCCAGAAATACCATTATGCCATGTAAATGTATCGTCTCCCTTGAAAGACATTCCCGAGATAAATTGTAAGTACTTACGATATTTCACAAGACATCCGGAGAATTCTAATTAATAATGGAACATTCCCCCTCGAGACATACAGATCGTGCTTGAAACATCATAAAATATCATCGTTTTGCGCATAGTTGTCTGACAAGCGATCTGATATCTCGGAAATGTTAACATCGTCTATTTAACGAAGAATAGCAAAAGAGTTGTAAGCAAAAGTCTTTATCCGATAAGCTCCAGCAATTTATATTTGACGACACGTTTTAGATAAAAACATAATAGATGTTATGACGTAGCTCACCAACTTTGAAATTATTCATCTGTAAAGTGGAAGAAAATATATTCCGAAAAATTTTATTTTTAAGTAAAAAAATATTATAGCTTTGACAGTATCTGTTGGACGAGACACGTTCTTGCATAAATAAGCCTGAAGGGATGGTCGGATCCATCAGATTCACCGACCATACACAGGATTGTCATATGGAGATGGGTCGTGCGCGTCGCAAAACTAATTGCACGGCTCCCTCCTCACCGACCTGTCGCGAGAGGGATGACGAAAAAAAATAGTGGGGGCGTTTGAAGAGGGTTTTTTCCAGTATCGGAAATTGAGCGGACGAGTATTGGCGCCACCGCCGAGTGACACCGCGAAAGGGAGTGACCGTGTGTGCGTGTGTATTGGGACGCGGGGTGAGAATAAAAGAAAAATCACCCCCCGACGCGGTTGCCGCGAACCGGGCGGGAAACATGATGCCGGGGTTAATGAAACTCCGCATCGCCCACATTTCACGAGTTCCATTTATAGAGGACGTCTTCTAATTATTTCCAGAGGCGCGCATTCGCGCGCATATACCTATTTCTTTTTTCTTCTCTTTTTTTCTCTTTCCCTCTCTCTTTCCTCTCTTCTCTCGTTCTCTCGGTTCGTGCTCTTGTATGGTGAAGCTTTATGACCCTCGGGTGTGCACGCACTGCTGCAGTTGTTATTTCCGCGGCGGCGCATTTGCAACCCGCCCGGAACGGTCCTTTCTAATAAGTCGAATTTCTCTCGACAATGCGTCGTCGCAAGCTGTACAGATTTTCACATAACATGACCATCGTTATTGAAGGAATTTATTTTTGTAATCTTATTCTATGATTAAAATTTTCTATATATATTTATATGTATATTTATTATTATATAATAAATATTTCGCATATGTACATATCCAAAATTTTTTTACAAATTCTTTAATTAATTACTTTTAATATGGTAACCATGAAAATGTGTTAAAATATCGCTGGATAAAAAATAGTTGTAAATAGTTGTAAATAAAATAAACTGGTATCGAACGCGAATACTTTTCATACTTTTTTGTTTTGATGTTGACACCTATTCGGTTTCGCCTAAACCTAAAAGATTTTTTAATTATCAAAAAAATAGAGGCGGCGAGCGTGAAAGTTATACGCATTTAACGTTACGTCGGCATGAAAAAGAGAATTGCTTCAAACGTAGCAAAAATTCCGAATAATCTACGAACTTTAATATATTTCTCCAGTTTGCAAGTTAATTTCAGATCTTTAAAAATCAAAGTTGCAAGAACGGGAAAGGCGAGAGTGCGACTTCGCGTATAAGAGGGAATTCTATGAAATCTTTGTCTCCGCTTTACCTTCTATTGCTCGCTGCAACACTCGTTGCCTACCCTTGGCTCAAGACACGCGATATAAGTGATACGAACAGAATTTGCAAATGTTTCGGAAGTGCACCTTGGGGAACGGAAAGCGATCGTACTTTTAACGAGCGTACAACTCTGGAGACGAGAATCGACGTAACTTTGGATTATCTAAATGGAACTGATTTCCCAATACAATGGCTTCCTAATGTTTCACCCACACGAACACCGAAAATGTGCATGCATGGTAGGGGCAGACTTTTAACGGATGTATGCCATTGCAAACAATGACTTTGATCGCAATATCGGTTTTTTTTCATTTGCGACCCGATTTATGAATCAATGATCATGATTGAACATGTTGAACAAAATTAAGTATATAATCATTAGAATGCGATAATATTTTAAGTTTATATTATATTATAAGAATATTTTAAGTCTATATATTGAAAGATGAAATTTTATTAGATTTTGTGTTGGTTAACATTGCGTTATAAATATACATGCACAGATTCAAATAAAAATTAATATATAATATTAATTTATAATTTTTAAGCATCTTCTTGAGGCACAGAAGCGTAAATCCGTTTGTTCATAGAATCGTTGATAGTGTTTTGTTTTATTAAACAATATGCATCACAAAAAAACATAATGGAGAAATTGCAAAATATCCGATTCCTTCAATGGACTCGCAATAACTGAATGCGATCGCATATAACCGGCGATATCCTCTAATTAATTGCTGCTACGATCTCAATTCGCTTATCACGCTAATCAATCAGCCTCGTGTGCGAATAATCGCGCAATTGTTCCGTCAATAATACGGTACGTTCGCGCGCGCGCGACATGATTGAGCCGCGCTCGTAGAAAGATTCGCCGTCCTATGGAAATGGAGGATGATTGTCGCATAATGAGCGCTTAACACGGAATTAAAGGAGACGACACTTAAGATTATCGAGAGTTCCGTCCCCTTCCATGTCTATCTCGCTCACAATTGACACTCGGATTCCGCGACGAATGCTTTTACTTTTATGATCCGCGCGCTGCGCGTTTCATAATCCTCATCGTAAATTACACGCTCGACTAGAGGCTATCTTGAAAGCGTGTCCCTACGGACGTACATCGAGAATGTTCACGAGGCGCCACGTGGGACGATGTACGGATATACGGGCCACCGGATATATGCGCGATCGTTTCAGAAACGCCGGTCATATTTCTTATACTCGACGGCACGCAAATGGTTAAATCCAGTCTTTCATCTTCCGTAAGAATATGGCTACGATACGCGCGATATACAGGATGACCTCGCGTTTCTCCGCCTTTTCGAGAGAGAGTAAAGATTTCATGGGGCAATCAGTCTGCATGCAGATTGCCTTTGATATGAAGTAATCGGTTCTACGGAGTGCTTCGTCTTAGAATACAATTTACGGTAACGGATGTGAAGTTTCGAAACCTCACGAGACTCGCGTGAGCATCGCCTTCTCACGTACTTTCTTCAATAATTTAAAAAAAAATTAATTTTAATTTTTTTTTAATATTGAGCCTAAAAAAAACGACTCACTTACAAAGATGACTTACTTCTGCCGCGACTAATTTCTATTCTACAAAAATTCCATTCTGATTGAAAAGTAAGAAAAATTAGGTTCTTCAAAGTCCTATTTTTAGTTATACAATATTATTGCAATCTCTGTTTCTTTGGCGCGGAATTGAACATCTCATTTTTCGCGCTCACGAGATCTCACGATATTCTTTGCCTTTTGCCGATTTATAGACCGATTTCATATGCCGGTATCGTTTATATGCCATGTATGCACCTCGCAGCAATGATAAACTGCGCGACATAATCGAACTGCGAACTGTATCTCGCGGAGATTTAAAAATATCTTCGAAGGAGGATCCTACTAAGGATACGATACGATCGCCTCGCAACGTTCAGTCTCGTATAAGAATTGCTCCCAGGACTTGCATCGTAAAACCGATCGCAATCCGATAAATGTAATCGCGAGAACCTTTGATGACCAGCTCGATCGTGCTTTCGCTAGAATGTATTGGATGTTTTTCGCATTTAGTAGCATATTCAACTGGAGTGAAAGAGATCTCGGAGCAAGTTTCTTCCTCATTTTGTTTATTTGTTCGTCAGAAATTAATTGACAATGAGTGTTATATGTTTTAAGATATATAAAATTCTATGATATGGATATAAAGTTTTGTTCCTTTACGGTCGTGTCTTACAATTACCTTTTATAGTATCATATCGCGTAAGAGAGGACTAAAACGGAAAGAAAGTTCAAGAACGAGTGACTTTCGAAAATGGATTCTTACTTTCTATTCTTTTTACGATTGTGTGTTTTTTAGAGAGCAAATTGTTATAATAAAACCGATCTAAATTCTATCTTCTTGAACACACGTAGTTATTTCTATTGTTCAGTTCTATCATTTCAGTATTTCTAATTAATGATGTGTCAATTTTTCAATCTCGTTTTTGTCTGTTTTAAAGCAAATCTTCGATATGCATTATTAAAGATATCGCGTAATTAAAAGAAGTGATGTGATTTGATTATCTTCAAGTGAAGATTGGAGTTAAATAGAATGGATATTTTTTTTTTTTTCTAATTGTGTTTTAAACAAATAATGCAATTGACCTAAAAATGTCAGTGTTTTAGTAATTTGCTTTATTTCGCGTTTCATTTATTGTAACTCGACACGTAACTAAGATTACCAATAGAAGTTCAGACACGTTCTATTTTTTGAGTTTAAAAACTCCTAATATTAACGACAACGACGATATAATGATATGAAAATTGAAAACACGTTTTATGCGCTACACGAGAATAACGCTTCCATATTATACACTCTCTCTATCAGATCCTTCTACGAGCTCGACACCGCTTGTATTCACGATGCTGCGCTGATATAGCTGAATTGAACTGCTGCTAAACTGGTGAACTGCATATTGTCTCGTTTAACATCGTGAAAGGAAGGTGCACGGTGCTTGGTCGCGCGCGGCGAGTCGATCGCGGTGTAAAGCCAAGCGAGTCGATCGCAACCAATCGAAGCTAACGGCGTCAAGGAGAGTGGACCGGGTGGGTCCCGACCTCGCGACATGACGGTCGTCGTGCGACAACCGTCCGACTTAAGATCAAAGTCGATACCATTCTGTACCAACTGCGTTGCCATGGAAATCGGAACGGCGCGCCGCGGCCGATATTCTCGAATAGAACCGGAGCTGACTCGGTAAATTCTGCAAATGGAATTGCTCTCTCTCTCGGACACAGCGTTGTTGGTCCAGTGCGTCCAGTCAAAGGGAATTAACGGGACAACGTCAATATCGTCGTCGAAAGCGGAACGATGGTTCGTATGGTTATTTTTCTGTGCAGCGCGAGGATAATGACCCTGCTGTCTCTAACCACGCGCGACTAATGGACAATAGGCTCTTCGTAGTAACCAATCTATTCTAAAACTTTCTTCACACATCATATCTCAAATCGACCGCATTGAAGAATTGTTCGTGAATTTTCTCTATTATCGAGAGCATACGGTGTTCCATTTTGTAACAGGAGCCTCGTCCGACTAAAGGAGTTACTACTGCACTACCCCTATACTCTTTTTATCTGCCCTCTCTTTTAATCTCCCTGGCGATTTAATTATCTCGGCAATGTATTCTCACACAAAGGCGTGCAACGCTGACATTATGATCGTACTTTTATGCGGCATAAACGCAGTTGACTACTCTCGATCGATCCGATCGTAATATCCGACATAATTCTCAGGCCATCTATATTTTGGGCTGACGCGTGAGCTCGGAAGTTTTGAAGTATAATCGTTTCTTCGATGGCGCGTTATTCATCTCGTAGGAGGCGTGAGATAACATCGGTGAGATAACAATTTGTAGCCGCGATACGTGATAAAACTCGGTAAACGCGAAGGTAATCGTCTCCGAGACGCGGAACTCGCAAGACAGAGTCGTAAAGCCCGAGCGCGAAAACGACAAAAGAAATCCACGAAATCCGCGACGACATCCGGATGTCGCGTGTCTAAGAACATACGCGAGAGCGTATCCCGATCGAGCCTGTTCGTTGGCCAAACCCGCAGGTTTTACGATGGACTTCCATCACGACGTCGCATTATTGCGAATCACTTATACAACAAACTCCTCTTCATCGCATTATCGTTTCGCGATGACACGTACTCTTCAGTTTCTTCTACCATTATTTTTACGGTGCTATAGAGTCGTAAATATGCCATCGAGCGTCCATAAGCGCCGATGTAATCGCTCGTTGACGCCTTTCGTTTACGCAACACGCTTTTAAAATTAAGCAACCATTACGGTAACGGTTGTTATCTTCTATTATCGATATCGAAATTTAATTACAATTGGATTGCGTGCACAAAGCTGAAAGGAAAAAATATATATTTGTATATATACTTTTGTATTGTTTCACATATTATTTCTTGCCTCTTTTATCAGAAGCGTATCGGATAAAATTAATTCGTGCTGATGACGACAGAATTTTCATTTTGCAACATCCTTTCTCTTCTTTTCAATTATTTACATTTTCCAGCGACGTTATATTCGCATTATTCAATTATGTATGCAGTGTTTATATTAATTTATTACACCCGGCATATTATTCCGACATTCCGGAATATATCTGATGCGGTAGAATTTAGCTGGTACCGGTCGTCGACTAATGGCACTGCCAACCGTATTTTCATTTAACACGTTCGTAGATTTCAAAACTGCATAAATCACCATCGGCTGTCAGCATTTTTTGATGATTAAGCTGTAAGCTGAAGGGCAAGATTTATAACCTGCTCCGTGGTATAGTTTTATTGACGACTCGCAGCAGAGCGAGAGTTCGTTATTTAAACCGTTTGGAAATATTCCAGCGACGGCTGTTCGGCCTTTTCTTATGCGAACGTTCAATCCGGCACACAGAATCCGGCATCGCATAGAAACGAGGGCAGACTAATGATTAATTGCATAAATTATTATCGTTTCTACCAAGGGATATCTATAAATCAGAAATAATTATCCAGCTCCATTTAGAAACTGTCATACGCTTCCGTAGATTTTTCATGGCGCGATTCCGATTATTGAAAAAAGTAAAAAAACAATTCGTACGTGGTGCTGCCGCTTCACGTTGATGAAGTAAACGTTCGCCAATTATCAATTATTATCGCTATAGAGAGATGAAGATCGTTTGGCTTATGCGATTAATCAACGTCACTCGTGCATGCGACGCTATGCAAAAATAACAGTTTGCTACCGTGTCACTGATCTACGCCACAGTTTTGTATGTGCGTATCGCGGGTTATCGCGATGATGTGATTTTGTAACGTAAATATGAGGCATGCTTGATAGCATGTACTAATCATAAAATTATATAATAATATTACTAGTAATATTTTATCAGTAATGCAGCAGTGCATATAAATAGCGAAAGGTTATAGGATCGCACACACATACACACAGAGGAAGAGAGAGAGAGAGATTATTATTATATATATAAAATAATAAATATATAATAATAAATAAAAGTACGCTCTTATAAAAATATCATAATTTTATTTCGATATTATTATAATACATACGTCAAAAAATTAAAAGAAAGAGATAAACATAAAATAAATAACGGTTTTAGTTTTTAAATGAAAAGATCTTTCAAACGAAGATTTTCTGTAATTCCTGGATATAGTACACCGTAATTGGAAGCTCAAAAAAATCGGACAAATCTGCGGTATTCAATGCGCATCCTTTGCTACAGTAACTCCGCGGAAATATATGGATTTCCTTTCTGATCAGATTCAGAGAGCTTAGTAGCTGCGAGGTGTATTTACAGATAAATGAAGAATGACAGCGCCGACGCAACAGCGACTTTGCTGCACCGGCAGTTGTTGTTCTCAATATGACATGCATGAATAATTTAATTCGCTATTAAATATTCCGACTGATAAATAAGTTGGAAATGTGTTTCGATACTGGTTGATACTCGGTTGATGTACGGGATTCATGGAGAGGTTCTTCCGCCTCCGAGATATCTACCGCGAGAAATATAATTAAAATGAATATAGATGTAGAAAATGAAAATCAGATATTCCTCTTTGAGTTTCCCCGGCGCAAAACCCCGATCACAAATGGCTTAAGCGTGATTGCAAAGCTGCGTATGTATTATGCACTCTCGTTTTATCAGTCGGCATTATTCGGGATTTATGTCCTTGCATTCCCATTGCCCTACTCTTAATTCGACTCGTACATTTTCACATCCTCTAATGTGAATACCTCGCCTGTAATCAGAAATCCTGAAAGACTAAAGGGATTTGTTTAAAGTAATAATTAAATCTTTCGCATAAAATAATAAGATTATAACGATATGATTTTTTTTCGTACTCCAGGGAATGAGATAATATTCAAATAATTCGAGAGCGATATCGCTATCAAATTGAAATATTAACATCGCGACTGTCACAAGGATTTATAAGTCATGTCTGTAGTGGTATACCGAATACGATGCGTATGCGAATCGAGATGGCGGAATATATCGAAGAATATAGAAATGTCGCGTGGAGTGACGGACGGAATAAGAGAGCGCGACGTGCTTGGAGAGATTGTTTGGTGAAAAATGCTCCCGGGGGCCGACAGTATCGACGTCTTCGAGAAATTAAGTTCGGCCAAGAAAAATGAAATACACGCCACGAGGGTTGGATAGAAAATATTTTGACAGAATATCATCCGTCCAATAAGAGAACGCCGCGGGTTTCGCTCGATGGAGAATGTCGTCTCCGGTCGACGCAAGCGCGTCCGCCACTGTCGCCATAATCAACCAATTAAATCCTCATACTACGTAATTTCCTGAATAATAACGTTCGCTGCGCGCAACACTATTGTATCAATTTTAATCACGTAGTCAAAATTTCAAATATATGATACAAGCGACTTAATAAAATAATTCCTAAGATTGCATGAAAATCACTCATAGAGTTTTTCGAATAGATACATCAGTTCGTCCAATAGACCTCAAAAATTCTTTAATTCCTTGTGACTTAAACTTTCAATTCATTTATAACATTTTACAATTAAGTAAAAATTCTATTATGTCGTTCAAACCACCTTTTGATAAAAAGTATCACGAATTTCGTCTAGATTTCGTCCGGGTTACCATATCAAGTGTAACGAATTAAGCAAATATTATACGAGGAATCAGCTCAACAGCGACGTATCTTTGAGCCTTCTTTCGTGGATTCTATGGGGACCTCAGTGATAGGTGGATATTACGGAGTTTCTCGTCCGTGAAAGCAAGAGAGCGTCACAAGCTGAAGCACGTGCTACATCAACGTGCCCGCTTATTGCTATGCATTGTGCAAATTGACAAGTCAATTTACATTGGCAAAACCAACGTGGTTGGCCGGGAATAGGAAGGACGGATCCCTCAGGACACACCGTGGCCGAGACGCGCGCTCACGAGCTCCGGCTACGCCCGCATATATCCGGGATGAAATGCTGCGAGCTTATTTCCGGTATCAGGGTCGATGCCGCGAATAAACCGATCATTAAATAAGTCCCGCGTGCGCGCGCGCGCGCGGTCAGCAGAGTGCATATGACTGCGGAGAATATCGTACCGCGAGATCCGTCAACTTTGTCAAATTCGCCCAAACCGAATTCTCAATGCGATCGCATTAATAAATTGCGTGTACGGCAATTAGAGCGTCTTTTAAGCAGCTCATCGCGTATAATAATAAACGCAAACCGCGATGAACTATTATTAAATTTTAATATAACTTGACCAGGAGTAT
The DNA here is from genome assembly GCA_037157785.1 of Cephalotes varians. Lineage (NCBI taxonomy): Eukaryota > Metazoa > Arthropoda > Insecta > Hymenoptera > Formicidae > Cephalotes > Cephalotes varians. The sequence goes on along the minus strand of JANQDE010000017.1, from coordinate 2,765,436 downwards.
TTGTCCTCTCCGTATGTAAATAGAACACGCAGTGTTAGTAATCGTGCGCGTATCTTTCAATTAACAGAGAAATTACAAATGTAATTCTCTGAACAGAAATGCAATGCAAACAGTACATGTCGCGTTTCATTTCGCAAACTAAATAATCTGTTAATCTTAAATGTGTACATCGCGTACTTGTGAAATAATCGGAGCTCATATTTTCATTTTACGGAAGGAAATTAATGCGGCATCCGATATTCCGCGACATTTTTCTTTTTCGGAATTCATGTAGCATCATTCTAATCGGTGTCATATACAAGTTGCAAATGCACTGTAAATAACAGGTGAATGTGACTAAAAAGTTATAAGCCCTTTGAAAACCGAGAGCGAAACGTACAGCGAGAGCTGCTCGAAAAACGTTAGCACGACGTTAATGTAATTCCGTTGTGTTCGGCATTAGAGTACACTTTAGCTCAGACACGCGAATAACAGACATTGTGTTTCGTTCGCCAAAGTCTTCTTCAAAACACGTCGTGCAACCACCGATTGTCCCCGTATACAATTTCAGAACTGAGAAATTTGTTGTAATATTTCCTAAAAAATCGTGTACGAATAAAAATGCCAGAGAGTCATCTAGCCAATTTGTAGCTTTTAACGATGCGAGAGCGCCGACATATATATTGTATAAATAATCAAAGCTGAATCGAAATATTAAACAATGACGGATTGGGAAAGAATGCGTTTGCTAGGCATACTTTATTCAATATTCAATCTATGATGCAACGACATAAGCTACTGCCGCGGATAAATCCACGAATTTGTACAAGCGGCGAATAATGCCGCACAGTCTATCCGCGAAAAATTTCAATTATTATAAATACATTTTTTATTCGCTCCCCGAGCGCCGAATGCTGCCGGACGGTATTTATCCAGTCTCTGGAAACGGACTAAATATTTCATACCTGATACAACATTCGCGCGGCACTATGGTGCGGCTTATCATTTGCGTCGATAAAGTATTTGTAAATTTAATGCGTTTCCTAATGCATCGAATTGAGTAGTTAGCGAGCGCATTCATATGCTGTGTGCAGAGAAATATTCACTTACGTTCCTCTCCACTCGCGTGAAAGGTTTACGTTACATTAAATATTATTCGATCGTATCTATAATTGATATCAAACAGGCAAGTGCCAAAGAGGTGTGTGAAGCGTATTCTATATTTATTTGTATGCTGGCAATGTGTTTGGCGCCGATGTGACTCAATAGAAATCGATAAAATTTTCGAGCACTCGTGATTAAAAGCGACGCAGTTGCGCTTAAAATTTTTGAATTAAGCTAGAAAACAAATTTCGATAAAGTTTAAAATAATTTAATATGAACTCTAAGTCAAATATACTTGAATTTTCAAAAGTTCATGGAAAGAACAATTTTGCTGAGGTATCTAAAATTTGGTTGGCTACAGATCTGCACATAATTTTGTTGGATCTTAAAAATAATGAGCAATGCTGTAAAAAATGTTGATATTCAATTAGTTTGAGTTTTCTATATTATTATTTTGATAGTTCAACCAAATTATTTTTCTGATCTGTATCCAGCTAAAATTTTAGATTTTTCAGCAAAATCATTCTTTCCGTGGGGTGGGCCAAAATGCAGGCCAGGTACAAAAAAACGAAATGAACTTATGCCCGCGGCAGTGCTGATGCATTAATTTGCCAATAATTTTCAAGATAATATACATTTTACATATAACTTTATTTTTACAAAATAATATTTAAGATATAATTTTCGAGCAAATTTTAAACAATTCTTTGAGTACATTAGTTCGTAAGATGCGTTCTTGATCGTATTTTTATTCTGCTTGCGCCATTACTATGACTGAAATCGATCTACTTATTATTTTTTTAGTATTCAATTCTCCGTTACATAGTTATTATAAACGTCACGTATTGATATAAAAAGCCGGAGGTAACAGATTTTTTACGTCTGAATAAGAAAAGATTTGAAACCGTAAGATGCAATTTCCGAATGCACTTGTAATATAATTCGAAATACACGGTCTACATATAGTCGTCTAGGCCGATTTGCGTCGTTAGGGACTCTATGTGGGTCAAATTGAAGCGGACCGCCGGCCGCAAAGTCCGAAGCCTACACCAGTTCTCTCTCTCTCTCTCTCTCTCTACCTCTCTTCCCCTTTGATATTATCGATTCAGACTACACGGTGCGCTCCTGGCTGCTGCACGACAGCCGTTTGCGTACATGCTTCTCGCGATATGACAAACAGCATGACGCAAGCGACGCTTGCAACGTCGCCGATATAATGCACATGTGTCGTTGATACGGCACGAAACGTCAAGACGTGTTTTCGAACGGCGCTATAACGCTCATGGTAGACGCAAGAGGCAAAGCAAAGGCGAAGGGTGCGAATATTGAGACCGAGGGAAACGCGAGCGTCGTATGTCCTCTCGATACAGGATGTCCTAAACGTCGTGAATCGCGATTTAAAATACACGCTTCGATTATTGCGACGAAGAAAATTTTATTATCCAATTAATATGCGTCACTTGAGACGTTTTAAATCGAATTATTTACGGAACTCGTATGAAGATGTTAATCGGGGAAGATGCGTATGAGAACAAAAATAATTATTTTCAACGTGGAAGGAAAACGTATGTGAAGTACATGCGATTCGAAAGGTACGAATTTTTGTTGAAAATGTGCGACGAAAACACGCGTTTTCTCGATGTGCAGAAAATACGTTGTCTTGATCCCAGCGGAGCATGAGATCTCATGTTAGATACTAGACGTGACGACACGGTGCACTCTCGTGGATGTCCCGGCGAAAGGAAATGACAAGAGAGCAGGATCGGCTGGCGAAAGAGAGAAATATTCTAACCATCGACGGAAGCCATTACGCGCATCGAACAGCGAACATGCGCAACAAAACTGCTCGCCACGCCTGTCGACCCGATGAAATCATCCGCTGTTAAAGTGCGCGACCTAGTCCGCGGCCGGAGATCTTCGATGCATTCGTGGAGGCGAATGAGAAGAGGCAAGATAAAAGAAGGATTCGCCTCGGGGAACACGATATGCCGAACTGGCATTTCGGCGGAGATTTCTAATTCCACTGTGGTTTTAAATCCTGATTTTTAGGTAAATCCGTGGAAATGCTTGCGAGATGCGATCGCATTCGTAACAGGAGCTGGATGGTCTATCACATGACATTAATCCGATCAGTCGTAATACTCAGACGTAATACTCCAATTTTCTCCAATTTACGAGAATTTTACGAGCATATCACATACTGTCATAATCGATTTATTGGCAAACTCATGTTTGCTCTGTTAATCTTCTCAATGTGTTAGACTCTGCGCTTGACTGCTTTCCGGCATCGCGGTAATGATTACAGAGAATTTAGTTTGATTAATAATCTCTACGATGTACATATTTAATCGTATTCGATCTGTACATGCAAAAATAAAAAAAGTTTTTTAAGAATTTATAATTTTTTAAAGATAATGATTACATAATTATTTTGATAAAATTATAAATTGTCTTCTTTTTAAATATAAATATAATTATTATATAATTATTATGTTTTTAATACAGATATTATTATATCACAAAGCGTAAGAAATAATTATTTATGTAATTTTTTTTACATATTTTATATAAAATAATTTTCAAACATTATTTTACGAAATAATTATATTTTAAATTACAAAATAATTACATTTTATATAAAATAATATACAAACAAAATCAGGGGAAAATCAGATAATATACCATTCACATATTTGAAATGCACAGAAAGAACAGTTTTGCTGAAGGATCTAAAATTTTAGTTGAATACAGATTAAGTAAGAAAAGTAATTTTGTTGAATTATCAAAATAATTATGTAGAACGCTCAAACCAGTTGCTAGAATATCAAAATTTTTTGCAGCATTGCTCATTATTTTTAAGATTTCAACAAAATTATTTTGATGATACAACAACATTATTTTTTTATTTGTATTCAGCAAAGATCCCTCAGTAAAATTGCTCTTTCCGTGTACGTATTATAAAGTGTTGACATCAAGAATGCTACATTGCGAACTTGTAAACGTCACTCGCATCGCCTATATACATTTTTCTGAGATCTAGCACAAGTTATTGTGTACAGATGAGATTTTTCTCGTTATATAAGAAAATAATGGAGACCAGCGAGTACGCTTTCAGGGCTAAGAGCATATAAAGAGCCGAGCGGTTTTTATCGAGCAGGCAATGTAATTGTAAAAAATGTTATTTATACCGGGCTGCGCCGTGTAGCGACGCGAACGAACGCTTGTTGCACTTTAGAAGTCCGGCGCAAACTTTATTTCCGGTAAGAGGCGCCCTGGTAAAAACCTTGTCCGTCGATATCTTCGATGGACCGGATGTCTCGTCGAGCGTGGCCACAAAAAGAGAAAAGATCCGTTGATGACGAGCGAAACGTCGAGGCGAGCACGAATTTCAGCCGATGACGTTCCCTGAAATAGCTCCATGAATAGCCCAAGATTTTCCATAGTCGCCGCTGCGTCCGCGAAATGTTGAGAGAAGCGCGGAGAGAAAATGCGTTAAATAACGATTATTTAATTTCGTGCGAAGGGATTGCTGCGCTTTGCGACGCGAACAACTCGCGCGCAATGCTCTCCCGACGTTTCAAATTTTATCTCCGTATAGCACGCTGAATTTTTACAGCTTTATTGCAGCGTATCTACGTGCGAATGCATCGAAGTTTTCGTACGGCCTCGTACAATATGCAGCCACGAATGTTTTATCGAAGATATAACGAAAAGCGCCTTTCAGCGTTTATTTCAACGGATGTAAAATGCCTGGCTCGTCATGCGTGCAGTAACAGCTGTTATTACATATGCCGCCGTAAAATCACTTAATGAAGGAAAATAAAAGCCGCGTAACTGAATAATATGCAAAAAATTAATATCGCTGTTTCAGCTTTGCTCTATTAATCACATAAATATCAATATCAACGCGCGTATTCTTATCGATGTAACGTTATCGTCGAAACAACCGATAAATTAATTCAAATTAACGAAGGTGTTTATCCTAATATCAAGCGCGATTGCACGTGTATTAGTGTGAACGGGTAATAATAGGCTGATACTTATCGCATTACGCAGGCATTTACGCATCACCGAATTATATAATCACAGGGAATCTCGCGTGGAAGCAAAACAAATGCGATACGTAATTGCATACAAAGTGAAAAATTATTCTGATAGAATGAATTCATTTATATGCCGCGCGAACAAGTTGCGCTTTTTTTTTATCAATATGCGGACATATCGCATTCGACTTTCGCAAGCTACATTTTTATCGCGCATGTGACGTAAAATAGCGATCTCGTGATCGTCCACAAAAATCGCATCAGTTTCGGAGAGAAACTTTTGGAAAAGTGTGCACAAGTTTTAATTAGATATCTCGATTCGTCGATCAACTTAAATTATTATTGTCGTTGTTGAAGTACTTCTAATGCCTTAAAAATCGTCACGAACCGACCAATTCCGACGAAAGCAACTTTCGCCGCAAAGTTAAAAATAACTGAGATTCTACCCGGTCGTATTTCCCGAAAGTGTCCTTTGCTGTTAATCACATCTAACCATTTCCGCGTTTCTGTGTTTAGTACCCATATCACACATCGTGGCACTGGTCGGAGATTCCACCTATCTTCCCTGCGACATATCAACCGCTCACGAGGGGGACTCCGTGCATCTTGTGCTCTGGTATCGCGAGGATCTCGGTACATCAGTTTACAGGTAAAGTGCAATCAATCCGTATACAGGCGAACGTGCGCACACGCCGGGTGTACACAGACAGACACGTACGTACAGCGATTTGCAAACTACTACCGCCGGTCGTAACAGGAACGGACTGCAAACAGCCCGTCGGCACAATGCGAGATTGGTAGTCCGCTTTTATCCGAAAATTGTCTTCGAACTCGATTTTCCTCGTCGCTCGGCTCAAAGAATGCATATCGTGTTTGCGATAGGAGTCGCCGTTGAATATTGCATAAGTATCGATTTGTAGGGATTATTGAAAAAAAAGACAAGATCTAACAACGGGATATCAAGAATGTCAAGAACTACGTCGTTTTTACGGGCGCGACGAATTAATTATTTAAAAAAAATTACTAAAAACACATAATAAGGGAGATAAGAAAATTATATTAGTTTTATAATTTGTGTTATATTGTTTATCACTATTGTCACTGTTATCTCGTTTTGACGTCATTATTATTGCATGAAAAGTCACGCGATAGTATTAATGTTTATATCCATGATTAATTTTGCGACTTGCATTCTGGAAAAGACAGGATGAGTTAGCTCGGAATGACGCTTTTTAATCGCTGTTTTGGACTCAGTCCAGAATAATATGGATTGAATTTCGCGGTTGTGTTACATAACTCCTCGTGTCGCACGTATTAATGACAGCTAGTGTCGCGATACGAACAAAAATGTACGTTTACAAAAAAGAGTTTAAAAAGGAAAAAGAAAAGCGAGAAAGGAAGAGAGAGAAAGGAGAAAAAATTATAGCGCGAATATTTTGCGCGTGCATATCTACGGGCGCCGTTATTTGGGGGCAAACAGATTTAAATGTGTCTCATAATTTTGGATTAGATTTTAATTATCCGTCACGAGTGCCGGCCATCAGATCGCTTGCTGGCGATACTGCCAGACCGCCGCGCGGTTTTTCCGTGCTCGCCGGGGAAAATGCGATGAACGCGCTCGTAGATAACGAAATTTCGCGACAGTTTCATCGACGCGCAAACGCCGGGCTGGCGTCTTAACCGAGTTAATCCCGGTAGACAATAAAATTGCGTCCGCCCAGCGTTTCCCTATCGCGACGCGATTTTATCCCGTTTTAATTTTCCCTCACGTACTCCATAAACTACGTGAACCGTGCGGAAAACAAACAGATTGCTCGAGATTTCTGCGAGCTTGTACGCGACAATGAGGTTAATTATTTCCGTCACGTTGAAAGTATCTTTAATTTTCAATATCGAATCCTGATGAAATTGAAGATCATTCGCCAATAATTTATTCAAGAAATTCGTTAACATATTGTCTGCCCAGCGAATTTTTGCAGCGAGTCTTATCGTGTACGCCGCAGTATAATTTTCATTATCCTAAATGTATAATGATAAAATATTGTATAATATAATTACATAAGATTGATAAGATATATAATGTAATGTGTTGAATGGCGCGTGCCTTATATTATTATCTAGCTATTTATTCTTTCCACATTTTATATATTAGTATTAAATTTTATAACTATCTTTTATCAAGCGATTAAAAAAATTTTGAAAAAAATACGCGAAAAGAAAGATTTTGCTGAAGTATCTAAAAATTAAAGCTAAATGCAGATCTGAAAATAAATTTTGTTGAAATAATTATGTAGCACGCTCAAACTGTTGGCTAAAGTGTCCAAACTTTTCAGCAGCATTGCTCATGCTTGAATTTTCTACATAATTATTTCGGTCCAACAAAATCATTTTCAGATTTGTATCTACCTGAATTTGTAGATATTTCAACAAAGTTATTCTTTCCGTGCAAGAGTAGATAAGGATGTCATTAAAGAATCAGGCACCGGTCACGTGATCATCACTGTAATCAAGGATAACAGATCAGCCGAGTATTCCTATTGTCAATAGATTTGATAATGTCATTAAAGTGAAACCGATCAACTGTTTCGTCACGGCGTCAAGTTCGAAGATGCGGCGACCGTCTCTGTGTTGCTCGCATCCTTCGATCAAACGTTCGTTCTTTTCCTTAATTCGCGCAATCGTTTCGCACTAGTCTCGCGGCGCCATCGCCACGTTTTCGAAGTTAGGATCGCTCCGCGTTTCGCCGAGCGTATTTTCCGCCGAGAACGAATCTCATTTCGCGACTCGTTGTTGTCGACATCGAAGCAGAGAGCGATCGTCGTATTTTACGCATTCTCCTCCGACATTCGTATAAATTGTGATCGCGTCGGCAGTGCGAACAAGTGCTCGTACGATGGATCTTCCGTGAATCGAAGAACTCAAGTAACCGGATTACGATGATTTTGAAGGATTTTGAGACGTGACTTAATGCAAAGACTTACAATATTGAGCACTTGGAATTAGATGCGCGTCTACGAGAAAAGTCGTCGCGCGTGCAACGAAAGAGCAAAGTGATGGTGAGTGGCTCTGTCTTTTAAAAATTGAGAAGAATTGTCAGATATGGGAAGAATTTACGGACGAGAATCGCAAAGCGGAAGGCATAAATAACTTTTTCGTCTCGCGGCTCCTCGTTAATCCTTCGGAAAATTTTATCCCTATTTTAGATAGCTTCTTTACAAAATTATTGTACGCCGACGATTTTGCATTTTTCATAAACAAGCCTCTATCTGCAACGCAGATTAGCGGCGGCTGTATTATGGCTAAGCACTTAACGGTGTACTTAACATGCAACTCTCGCCCCGCCTACGCCATTATTCGCTTCCTTTCATAGAAAAGCAGAAACGCCGACTCACGTTGCACTGTCCTCGGCCCGCGATTTTAAAACCTTTTCAAACGTTGCGATACACGTACCGAGAAGCTCGTCACGCGGTGGCGTAACGGATCTTAAAAAAGGCAGGAAAAATAGCGACGGCACTTTAAGCGGATTCCTTCGTTCGAATGCCGCGTGGATACGCGTTTATTCGCGGCGTTAAGTCGCGAAATACTTGCATTTTTTCGACAATAACAATCGCGCGGGCGGGGAATACGAATGACACTTGATCCGCTATTCGCAGCGCGGAATGTTAATAACATTCTCGCGCGACGCGTGGGCCGGCAGAATTTGGGAGGTTTAAAAAGCGCGTCGCAATCCGTGTCGCATCATGTAAATCATTAGGCGGTAATTAACGGCGAAAGAGAAACGCAATCGCCGTGAAATGAAATCAATTATAGCAGTGTAATTATTACAATTTGATAGCATTCACGGCTTGAAATAATGATTGCCCGTGGTATATAATGATCAACGGAGAAACTTTAATTATGTGCCAATTACAACGGCCGCGATAGCGCGCCTGGGCTAAAGTGCGATTTAAACTATGCAGCGAAATCCCTCGTGGATTTTAATTTATTCCTTCGTGTCGACTGATGAATTCATCCGCGGTTGTCGGCCGCGTTGGAGCAACGCTCATAAACATTAATCGAAATTATGGCGATAATAATGCCTGCTGTTAAAATCGCCGCTTTCGCAATCAAATCGCTATCTTTTAAAATCGAGCATTGTCCGATTGATAATTAACACGAGTATGTACATATGGCTGCTCGTTGTTATCAATGAGTTATTGTTAAAGTTCGTGGCAGCTGAAATCCGTTTCGTGATTTTTTTTTGTGCCTTTGATGCCAAAATTTCGATATTCGGAACACTGAGTCGACATCTGACGTCGACGAGCGGTCAGATGGCACGATAAATTTTTTCGTTAAAAATTTATTATTTGTTTCGAAAAAAAAATATTTTTTTGTGTATTATATGTTATATATTAAATATATTTTACATGGAAAGAACGGTTTTGTTAAAAGATCTAAAATTTTAGCTGGATGCAGATCAAAAAAATAATTTTTTGAACTATCAAAATAATTATGTAGAACGTTCAAATTAATTGTTAGAATATCAAAATTTTTTGCAACATTGCTCATTATTTTTAAAATTCCAACAAAATTACTTTGATAATTCAACAAAATTATTTTTAAAGCAAAAAGAGAAGAGAAGATGGCCAAGGAATGAGCTATAATTTGGTGTTTAAAAAACGTTGTTTATTCAAACATTTACAAACAAATAAATTCAAATCAAAGACGTTTCGATTGTACTTAATCTTTATCAGTTTGAAGTATAAAAGTTAAATTTAAAAATAGTCCATATAACTTGATAAAAATTAAATATAAATAAAAGTAAAAACTATCAGCAAAAGAAAAAAATCAAATAAAGATGGAAAAAAGTCAAAGATGGAAATAAATGAGAAGCCATGTCAAATGTTAGACACTGAATACAATTATTAAATTGGTGATATATAAATATGTAAATCCATGTATAAATTGAGTCAAAAGTCCATGATGTAAAATTAATATTAAAACCACTCATCGGTCTGAGGCGAGAACAAAGTTTAGTCAAAGATTTAAAAAGTCCAGTGGAAGCTATGATCAGGAAATGAACAGAAAAATCAATATAATGGATAAATGCAGAACCTTTAACCTTTGTACTTCAAACTGACGAAGACTACATATAGTTGAAACGTTTTTGATTTATTGAATTCATTTGTTTGTAAATGTTTGAATAAACAACAAATTTTTAACCAAATTATAGCTCGTTCCTTAGCTGTCCTCCCTTCTCTTTTTGCTTTGCAAATTAACGAGCGAAATACTTATTGTTTTTTATTTAAAATTATTTTCAGATCTGTATCCAGCAAAATTTTAGATCCCTCAACAAAATCGTTCTTTCCATATATATTTTAAATGTATCTTTATAGCCTACCTTAATTTAAAACCTTACTTTAAAATATTGATTATTTAAAATTAATTGATGAATATGATTGTCATTTTTTATCTTTGTTAGAACTTAATTGATTGGAAATTCCTTATTTTTTATATCTATTTGGAAACTATAAATATTGCGTCATTTTCGTGCCATCTTCAAGAAAGATTAACGATGTACGTGAAAAAAATTATCATTAAGAAAATAATGTCATAAAAGTATAGAACACTCTACTTAGTATCTTTAATACTTACGCCTCCGTAAGACGCTCGGCGGTTTTTCGCTGAATTTTTTACGCCGCTTTAAATGTCCTCTTTGTATTGATTCAAATGACTTTCAACGAGGCTGATAAAAAAAAAGATCTCGTGAGAAAAACGCGAAAACTTCGTTGTATGATGGGTTCGTGTGCGGAAAAAGAGAAAAGTTGGAGGGTCGACGGAAAACCGACGATGCGACATTGCGATGGGAAAATCTCTGTTTTACAGGAATGGTATGATAAAACAATCGGTTTTGCAGTCCGTTTCGCTTCTTCAGTGCAAACATTTGCTGTGTTTTGTCTTTACAACAATTCCTGTAACGAGTATTTTATCTACCATGAAATTATTTTCGCCATAATTCAGCGAGACAACGCCGTATTTTTCAGATGGATATTTTCATTCGCGTGCTTATTATTGCAGATGACACATATCGTAAACTGTATGATACAGTATTTGAAAAATCTGTCGGATTATTTACATGACTGGACGGCTGACTACGTCATAAAATATTCTTACAAAATGCAGTAATACAACATTTTGCACGATCTACATTTTTTAATAACGTTACAAAAGCATTTATCTCGATGAATGGAATTTCATTCGCACTTTTTAATTCCAACGCAATTTAATCTTTTGATTCGCATCTCTGAAACGGAAATTATCACATTATCATCATCATTATTGCATACTAAATTCATTTACACGCACATTTTAATATGTAATATCAAAAGGTGAGAGAATTTATAATCCAGTGACATTAATACGATCAAATTCTGTGCTAAAATACTTTTGATACAGCTTAATATCATAAGCTCCCTTTTATCCGAAATCGAGAGAAGAGACGCGAATATGCGTCCATTATAAGTATTCATCTATTGTGAGACGGATTCTCTAAAGGAGATTAATGCAAAACGATAATTTATATCACCATTATTTGGCTCGTCCGTTCATTACTGACGCGATTTTTTTGTGTGTTACAGTATCGACGCCAGAAACCGGGAGTTCGGTGTCGCCGAAAGATGGTCGGACAACAGCGTATTCTCGAATCGCGCCTATTTCATGCTGGACAAGCAACCGGCGCAGCTGGGCGTCGAGAACACGAGAGAAGAGGACGCCGGTATCTACAGGTGCCGCGTCGATTTTCAAATCGGCCAGACGAGAAACTCCAAAGTCAATTTAACAGTAATCGGTAAGATTTATTTAGCTATCCGACATCAGATCGATAAAAGATAGATATATAATACTATTGGATAGACAGATATGTAATAGATAGGATATATATATACACGCGAAGTATAGAAAGAAAATTTTATTAAAACTTAGAAAATCATTTCAAAGAAGTGTAGCGTTGCCCTGATTCAGCGAAATTATAAAAGCGACATGATTACGTGCGATTCCTCTTGTTATTCAATTAGATTTGATAAATCAGAAGTAGCTTTGCTTAAATTACACGCTCTTTCGGAAGAAGTTTACAGTCGTGTTTTACAGTGGATCGTAATGTAAATCCAAGATGGAAATTGGAAGGGGTTTGCAACTGCACATGCGATAAATATTAGCGTATTATAGTTGGAATGTGAATTAGCTTGGCAATTTCCATCTTAGATTTGCGTTATTTGCGTTATTATTCCGCGATGTCGCAGAAATTTCCCATTCAGTTCCCTTATTCTTATTCGTAGTAACAAGAAAGTGTTCAGGAAGAGCGTTCCAAGTAACCGGAGCCAACTGTAACTTTGCCGGAGCTTCCTCCCTGTACATAATTACCTCTTTCATTAATACCCAATTAGCCGCTCGAGCACCGGCTACTCGACGTGTATTGCGATTATGCTAAAAATGACACGAAAGTTTTACGGGCTTCGTATAAGTACCGTCTTAAAGTTACGTGTCGCCGTACTTTCACAACTTCACTCTTATAAAACCATCGGGTAAGGTATTAGTGCTTAAGGCGCGGGAGTTGTAAGGATCAACTTGAGACTCATTGCTCGAGGTCACCGAAAAAGATCTTTACTGGTATTAAAGCCATTTGATGTTTGAGAAAATGTGGCAAGAGTCGCGTGAACCAACAGGTTGCAAACCAGTGCGTGGATGATAATTATTTGTCGCGTTTGCAGCGACGCGATAAAATCCAATAAATTCGACTTCTTGAATAGCGCATATCAATCAAGAAAGTACTTACACAACACATTATTTGCAATTATTATTATTGGAATGTCATTATTATTTTTATTCGTGTAAAAATTCGATTTTTCGAACATTTTAATAAAATTTTAATTACTCGAACGTTTAATTAAAATTTTAATTTTATATAAAAAGATTTAATTTAAAAAGATGGATTTAAAACATCATCTGTCCCAAATTAAATCGCAAACTCTCAAAAATTTTAATTATTATATAGAGTACGACTTTTAAAACCTATTTTAATAAAACTTATTTTATTAAGACGTAGTTTTAATATTACGCTTTAATAAAATTATGTTTTAATATTTTTACGCCTTATTTCCGAACCATGTTTCTCGTTGTCGTTCGACGTGACGAGCATTTTTAGTGTGCCAACAAAAGAATCGTAAAATGGCAATTAAGCAACGTAATAAATTCAAAATAAAGTAAGCGGCTATCGGGCCGAAGTGAACATGTACGAATGGAGGGAAAGAGAGAGAGAGAGAGAAAGAGAGAAAGAGATAGGAGAACAGAGATCAAGAAGAGAAAAAGGAATCCAATTAACATCCTGTTGAAAAGTTATGGAAACGCCAACGGGCGAGCGTCACCTCGGGATTCGCCGTTGGCCGGCATGTGCTAAGGAATTTTTCCCGCGGGGTAATTAGCTTCCCCAACCCTTTCGACCCACCGACATTTCGCACGTCCTTACTATGAGCTCGCAGACACTCCGACTGTTGGTAAACCTTTTTCAGATGAACGCCAATTAACGTGCCTTCTCATCGCGCTTTTGCCAGCGAAATTGCACATCATTCTCTCGTCGGTTTCCTCTTTTTCCTCTTTTCGCAATAAAAGTTACAAAAACAACATTGTCCGAACAATTGCAGTCGAATATATATTCTTTGTTATACGTTATTAATAAGAAATACAAAGCCGATCTATTGAAATCCCATTTCTTATTTTAATAATGTTAAGTGTCATGACAAAGCGAGCTTCTTCAAACAACAACGTCGAGATAAGATCGATGTAAAAACGCGACTTCATCGCGTTTCTTAGTTTGAGCTTCCATTAAGAGGAAGACAGCATATTACTTATTAATAGACATAATCGTGATCGTCATCGCGATTGCTGCAACGAAAAGTATGTGCTCGCGAGATAAGCGAGAATGAAAACGCCGTTAAACGTTGCACTCGTGGAATTTAAATCGCTCTTCTTTACAAGCGCGCTCGCGTTCCATCGCATATTTGCGTGTCAACCGTCAAAGACTCGAATGTGCACCGAACGAGGTGGGAACGAAGCAAGAATGCATTCGAATCAGATGCACTGTCGCGACTCGATAGGAAGGATAGTGAATGAAGAATAGAGAAAAGAGAACGACTCGACTATTGATATAAATTTACTTTCTTAGGTACGTTTTGCACCCAGAAATACATGGTAGAAAACGAATCTGTTAAAACCCGATATTATTTAGTGAACAAATTAAATTTTATTTTCTGTTCAGTAAACGCGAAAGTTGAGAAACATCTTGAAAATATATTTATTTTAAAATATTTTATAAACATAAAAATTAAAAAGTTTTATTATGATAAAACATTAATACATTGACTTTGTGAAAGGAAAAAAATAAACTCAATTAAATATTATAATAAACAATAACATATATATATATATTTATAAAATAATCACAACTTACATAATAAATCCTTTTATTTTTTATGATAAGTCATTTTATTTCAATTTGAGAATACGATCACACACTGTGGATAAATGATAAAACGGATATTCGCCTTAGTCCAACAGACATCATTATTTCGAAGTCTTCTTATTGACGCCACAAACGTTCGTGAATACCCAACCTGTCATATTTTCCGCCAAGAATATCGATGTCTGTATCGCGACGGGCTGCCTGAGTTACCGTATCGACGAACTTTGTGTTTGACAGTGGTTTCCTGCAAAAAAATAGAATAAAGGAGGGTGAAAAGTTTCGTGCGGTCGACGGCAACCAGACCTTTAACCCGATGTTAAAGCTTTGGTAAACGAGAGCATTTATCGTAGCAAGACGCTATGTCCCCCTTCGGTCGAACAAGAAATACAAGGTATTACAGTTCCGAAAGTATAGAATGTAATTCGATAAATTTTCCGCGCGGTACTGGCGATTTCACGATGGGCATACCGCGCAATTTCTGTCGGTCAATATTGACATTTCAATGCGGATAACGCGCGCGCAACCAGACATAAATTTTGTGTATTTTATAATTTTGCAAAATAATGATACGCGTTATCGGGAAACATTTGCAAATATTTCATTGCATATTCTTTAATAATTTTCAGATTAATATTTTTCGACTATCAATTATATTGCAAGCGTAACAGCGTTCAAACATGTAATTTAATTATCACATAATGAAACAAAACGATTTTCTGCTCTACATTTAATTTTAATAAAATCGCAATTGCGAACGATTTAAAAATTTTATGTAGCAATGAAAAAAGAATAATAGCGCGAATACGGTATCCCAAACCAGTACCTAAAGCCCACTCGGCTCGGTATATACCTATCAGTTTTCGTTTAGAAGCAGAGATATTATATCATGCTTTAGGGTTTCATAAAATACGGGCGAGCTGAAGATAAGGTGGTTCCCGAGTAACCAACCAAGGGAACCAGAAATCGGTGCAAAAAACTCTAAAGAAATGGCGGCTCTTCGCATTAAGACTTCCTCGAAGTCGAGCTACAGAAAACGAGCGCATTTATCTTCTTGAACCGTTGTTTTCTTTAAAGAAAAGGATGGAACGGCAAAAGCTACGAGTAGCTTTTTTTGCTATGGAAAGGACAATACATAACTGGGTAATACCCACGTCGGCGGACCTGCCGTTCGCTCTTGCCGATCCAACTTTGTAATCGCGATAATCGAAATCCCACGTAAAAGCAAACGAACTATCTGCCGTTTCCTACGGGATGGGAACGTAGCTCCATTTTGCAAAGCGTTTCCATCGCGTCTGTGAAGCGACAGCGTAATACCCTCGTGTAGCATGTGACATCATCTCACTTTGCGTCTCTTCACACTATCTGATATCGTTGAGTCATGGAAACTCCATTTCCGACGCGCGACAGCGTCGTTGCGCATTCAACAATAAGCGCGGGAGGGTGAGTTTTGTTTACCGCTTTTAAAGAAAATATTACGTTTCAAGCGCGCGTCGTACAGCGACCGTCGCACCCGCTCCTGCATTATGATTAATGCACGCCAAGCGCACCATTTAGGAATTTGCTTTGTGCTCGCCTTCTGATTAACGAGCAGTATACCTGCCGCGACACTTCGTCATGATTAAGTAAAATGGTTGCGAAAAAGATAGCGTAGAGAAAGCAGACGATCCGATTTTTATTCAATGGAGTGGTAGTCTTTGCGAAACTAGCACACACATTTTTCGAATCCCGGTTGATAGAGTTTTGGCTCTTTTCCAAAAAGTTCTAGGCTAAATATTTATTGTCGCATTTGTACCGAAATCTCAATTCTTGAAAACGTGATACGGTTTTATATAACCGGATCTTAAAAGACAATTTGATATTCTTCTAATGGAATTTGAAGTCTATTTGGTTTATTTCGTTTTAAATATTAGCTTTCATTCTCTATGTTTTTTTTACATTACGCTTTTGAGATGAGATTCGTACGACTATAAATCCGATTTCTATAGGTTTTGATACTTCAAAAAATAGTTCTGGCGATTAAATGTGAAAATAGAGATTCAAAAATTTGATATTTTATCTTTACAAAGATGAGATAGCTCCTATCCAAATCGAATTCGATTGTTGTGTGAATAATAATAGTAATCGGATATGATATGGTACACTTAGACTGTCGCGCGATCGGATATCCTTGCGAGACAAACGTGTGAACGGGAGCTGAAAGATAAAAGTATCTTTTCACAAACGAGTCGCGTTTGAACTTCGTCATAGTTTGACGAAGATGAGAGACTATTTGAGGCACTGATGATCGATATTGAAACGGAAAAAAAAAGGAAATGGAAAGATATAATGTGTTTTCTCCTATTTGAAAGGAAGAGGCCAAATAACTTGGCAAATTTTCCAGACGTGGAAGAATTCGTGTGTATCGCGGAGATATCCGTCACGGTTTCCGCTACAGAACGTTAGTATCGATATAACCAGTGTTCGACTTCCAATATTGAAGTAACAGTGTGACCAATTCTTCTCTCCTCAGTTACGTAAACCAGTGCAGAGTATCGAGTTTGGCGCAAAACAACAGACGTAATGTCGGATCGACAGCCAGTCGATACACGATACAGCACCACTCGATTCGTGTAAATCCGCTGTAAGTTCACTCGGCCACAAGCGCGTTCTTAGGATCCTCGGTTTATTGGAAACCGTAGGTCGGCACATCGAATGAAGAAAAAAAAAAAAGGAAAGAAGTGTCGACGGAACATGTTAGTCTTGGAAGTTATATTTACTCGAATCAACTCTCCTTTCGATGAGCGGTTGGAAGCGAAGAGATAAAAACCGGTCAAGTGCAAAAGGAGCAACGAACAAATTCTACAAGATCCAATGCTATATTCGAGCAGGATCTTTTAAAGAAATAATATCTTTAAAAGCTCAGACAAGGGGTGGAAGACGGTCGCATCTGGCATGCTGCGTGATAAAGAGATAATGCAATCAGGCTCAAAGTCAAGATAAATTTATGATCATCGTTTCCCTCATAATCCGTGAGCATTTTCAACGAAAATAATTATTCTCAAGATTATATCCGGCCGTTCTCTCCCTCGCTCTCTAATGAATGCGGCCAGTAAAATCTGTGAACGTACATCGGGCCATAATGATCGGGATAAAAATTAACCGCGGCGATAACAGTAAAGTGAAACTTAAAGCAATAATAATTTTAAAGCGGATTATAAGACTCTTCCCCAACCGATCTAACATTCTCGACGCGGCCCGTACTCGATCTGGCTCCCTCATAGTGTGCTCCTCCCTTTCATACATATATACATGATGCTCACGCAAGCATATTCCCCGTTTCGGAGGGATACGCGTTATTCAAATGATTATAAGCAAAAGAATCGTATGAAACATTTTATGATCTTGTCAGCGTGGCAATGAAAGATCGCGATTTTAAAACAATTTTGCAACATGCTACACGAAAAGAACAGTTGCTGAAGTATCTAAAAATTCAGCTAGATTTAACTAGGTTTGAAAATAATTTTGTTGAACTATCAAAATAATTATGTAGAACGCTCAAGCTGATTGCTAGAATGTCAAGATTTTTTGCAACATTGCACATTATATTTTAGTTATCCATATAATTATCTTGATGCTTCAATATTATTTTCAGATCTAATTAAATTTTTTTCAGTAAAATCATTTCTTTTCGTGTATAATAGTAATTAATCCAATATAATGCTGTGGATTTACATTGATTATATACGTGGCAGGAAAAATTTGTGTCACGGTAGCTCAATCGCGAACACTTGCGTTTATCCGCGAGTATAAATATTAAAAATGGCATGCTCTGCCAAATTTCTCCCAAGGCACTCCGTGTAATCTGCGAGGAACGGAAATCCTCCTTGCGTCACTGAATGCGTTCGATTCGCCCAAAAGTTACGAATGGAGATCCATCCCATGGGGGCGAAGTTTTCGGTATCCGCCGATGCCCGACCTCGCGCCCGGATTGTTCTCCCGAAAAGTAATTGATCTGGATTTGCCCGCTCGCGCCTTTCCCGCGAACTTTTAATAGTATTTTACTTCTAAGCACGCCGCCCCCGTCGTTGCGACTGATGCGTCCACATCAGCGAGAACGGGATCGCGTCGATCCCGCGAACACACGAACTTTTCCTCCTGCTAACGGAGGATAAGTTCCATTCGAACAAGAACACTATCGAAATTCTTGCTTACTCACTTGCGCCGTAAGTGCGACTTCAATGTCGCGGATTTAGCGGGGGTGAGTGGATCGTTATCGCATGCGCCAGCATCGCGACTCTCGAGATATCTTTACCGGGGTATTTTACTCCGTTTTCGTTACTACCGCACGCCGTTTTCTAGCGTTGTAATAATAGAGAGGAGATTTGACGATACCTTCCCGTAAAATAACTTTATTAAAGCCGTATGGTGGTGCGTCCTTGCAGGCTTACGTCGCCGTTGTGTGACGGCCACAACGCCGTTACGTCCCGCTGTTACTTCCGAGCGAGATTACGATGCTTCTTTCCTCTCGCGCGAGTATCCCGCGTTACTTTCAGATGTCCGATGCGGATGAGTTCAAACGGAAACGACAAGATAGATCTCGGAGGAAAGTGCGCGCATAAATTTTACGACGCTCCGCAGTGCTCCACTGAAGTTCTTAAATCTGGCAGACGCGTAACTTTCAATGAAAGCTACGCTTGAAAATTCTTTTTTTATTACCGTGCTCAGCACACGTGTGTGGTAAACAGATATTTCTGTAAAAAAAAGAGAGATTGGACTTCAATTCGAGCGGCTTGAATTCGAGATACTGAACTTTATTCCTCGATACTAGAATTTCCCTGACATGCAAGCTGCTTTCTTTCACGTACCATGGTGAAAATTATCCTTCGAATAAACTCCATTTTCCGTACTTTTCGAAACTCTAATCATAAATTTTATTAGATCTACTAAATATCGCAAACGTATGATGATTTTAACGACGTGATGTTATACTGATAAATGCATTATAACACATTGTTATAGATTACTATTTTTAATAAAATTATATCGTTTATTTTATCACATTATATCCAGTAGCTATTTATGATATTAAATTATTACGATGGCATAAAAATACAGCGAGTTCGCGGAAGGCAATACCGAAATTGGAAACTGTCAGTATGCACCTGTGCGTGCATTAGTAAATACGAGCAGGAGTGCAATCGAGTTTTTAGTTTCTATCCTTTGGATACTGCATTGTAAACATGTTCGTAAATATGCGAAACTCCAACACGCGAGACAAACTAGTCAGATAAAGTTAATTGTTGCGGCGCTTGTATTTAAACGTCCGTTTATTTTATGAAATTGGACATTGTGATGGAAAATGTGCGCGCAATGAAAAATTGCGGTTCGCATCCTTATCGTAATGTCTTCCAAAGTTTATCCAACTTCGAATTTCCTCCCGCTATTTCCTCGAATTATTTCTTTGCAGCATACATTTGTTACTCGGGAAATATTAGCTTTTTGTGCCCCACTCGTTCCGATTGTCTGCTTGGTGAATCGACTCGCGATGGAATAAACGCGATCCAGAAATTGCGCATTTCCTTTCGACTATCACTATCGCCCGATGAATTTTTGTGTCGATCTTTCGCAGAAATTCAATTGAAAATGTGTGTAATTGAAGGGTAGATATTTTTTTTATCAAACCATGGATAAAATTTTGATGGAAATGATCCATCAAAATCGAGAGAATGTTTATTTAGACTATTTAGATTGTCTTTTATTTCTGAAAAATTGTTTGGCAAATTGGTATAATAGTAATGAGGTATTTAATTTTTTTTTATATTATTGTTGATATTTTTTTGAATTACTTAGAGGCTCAGAAATTATTTTACTCTATTTTACTCTCTATTTTACTTTTTGATTTTTTATTCTGGAGAAAGGTACATCTCCTATAACATTTTATACGAAGTTGTCAAATCGCGATATCAACAAAAATATTCAAGCTTCGGGTTATAAAATAACATCGTACTGTTTTAAAAATACGACTGGCTATTTTGCGGAATATAAAAAACACTTAAGCAAGTTTTCATCTTAAAAAGCGGTCAAAACCGACCGTAAAGAGTAATACGCGTCCGGAGACTTTTTCAGATTGTTAGCACTCCTCTTCGCTTTTGCTTCGCAGTTTGAAACGCGAGTGAAACGTTAAGCGACTCCGGAAGACTCTTCCGAGTTGATGAAGCTCACGGTGCCGTCCTGTGCCAAGACAATAACAGTGTAGAGATGTAATGGAACATAAAGAAAAGCGCACAGCATCGTCCGAAACGATCTCGGCCAACTCGCCGTCGAGAACGACCGGAAACGACATTCGAATACTGTTGCACGGGGTGTTGCAAGGCCTTAATCATTTCGATCCGACTTTTCCACCACAGTAAGTACACAGGACGGGTCAGAAATCGCGAAGTGTTGCCACCGAGAACGTGACGACGCTCTCTTATCGAATCTACGCTTCGTCCATCTCGACCAATGCTCTCTCTCTCTTTCTCTTTTTCCCGCTCTCTCTTTTTCTTCAACGGAAGCAGGAGAGTAGGGAAAATAATTGCTTCGGGTTTCTCATTCCTTATTCCATTCTTTTTCCACCCTCCGCTTCGCTTTTTCGTCTTCGATGTTCCATTATTCTGAAAAACCGGAGTAGCCGGAGAGCGCCGGAAGCAGCGCCCGGAAGACTAATCGACGCGTTCAAGATCGGTTAAGTAGAGAACTGGAGAACAAACGGATGCCTCAGTACGCTCCCGATGTTAATTTCGGCGAGGAGGCGACTTGCGCTTTGGGAGAAGAGCTCGGAGGAAAATCGGCCCGCGAGAATGGCAGTATCGGAAACTCTCGGCGAGTTATATCGGCTTTCCAAGTCGTTTTTCTGCAAATCTTACGGGAAACGCGATCGGACAGGGCATGCGAAAGTCATTAAAGGAATATACTTATTCACCGTTGGCCAACGAAGCGCGGAATTATCGATCGCGTCGGTCGTCGAGAGCACTTACGTTGTATCACGTTTCACGAGAGATTCCATTTAGAAGTTTTTAGGCTAGAGAGTATTATATACATCGTCGATTCACACATAAAAGCGATATAAACCAAAGAGTGTACAGCATCAAAAAGCGAATTGTAAAGCTGCATAATGTCAACAATCATTGAATAATTGTTTTTGTTTTTGCGTGGCAACAATTCTTTTATTTGTTGTATTCGAATTGAAGGCGTCATATAATATGAAAGTTCTTGAATGCACGTGAAAACTTGTTTTATTAAACTTTTATTAATTTTATTACATTTTTATCAATCAATATTAATATTGTGCTTTCATTTATATAACGTGCTATTATAAATATGTATAAATGAACACATGATAAAATACAATTGTACAATGCTACAATAATAATAGTTTTTTTAATAATAATAATTTTATTGAAGTGCGGGAAATATGAGAAATTTTGTACAGACAAATATGATAGAGAACAGAGTTTCAACAGATGAATGATCCGCTATGATCGTTTATAAACTTACTTTTAATATAATTAATATAACAATAAAATAATAATGATTAATCAGATGTAAAGATACAAATTTGTTTCCAAAAATTAGGGATCCAGTGCGCAAATCGTGCGCAAATTCATCGCGCGATTATATGACACTGTGCGTTCAATCGGAATATGTAAAATAGATTTCCTATCGTAAAGAGTTTTGTAAGTGAATCCATCAAAAGTTTTATAAAAGTTCCGGCAAGACTGATGAGTTTCTCTCCAATATCGACCTACCTCAATGCCGATTGTATCTAAACGCTCCATAGGATTAACCGAGTAGAAATCTGAAACATTCAGCAAAAGACGGAAACTTTCGGACGTCTCACCGTGGAAGATTTACGTACATGATACATAGTCGGAATATCAGCGAGGGAATTTAAACTGGATTCTCCCCGTTACATCAGCTACTATGAACCAACCATGTTCCGCTCGCGATATATTTGTAATTAAGCAAGATTACAGTACGGAGAAATTATCGCTAATCACAATAAGGGTAAAAATGATTTCATACAATGATATTTCGTGCGTTGTGTATTTAGTATAATAAGATAGTATATATTTTATAATTTAAGTGTAAGCATATATCTTCTAATTTTATTTTATATATATATATATATATTTTTTTAAACCAGCTTGTTATAATGCAATGGACGCTCTAGTATTTTATTCGACGTGCTCGATAGGATTAGCACATTACATTACATGTTAAAATCTTCATCGACAGAACTGTCATAAATCAAGGTACATCAGCTTATTTCCACGGGACGCGAAAATTCCGGTTGGACACCGTATAAAAAATGACGTCAATTTTTCAACGATAAAAATTCCGCGACGTGGAGACTTGATCGCGACTCGAAATCACATCTACTACATCGTGTTCCATCCGTCGAAGTCGGTGTATTATATACGCGCTCCTATAACATGATTAATTATCCCGGCGGATACGACCGCTGCGTCGTCGCCCGCGCGTATCCGCAGAACAAATACCGCTCGATACACCGTTGCGACACTCGCGTGAATCCGCGTGGATTCGTAACGCAGCTATCTGCACACAGAGCGAAACACCGGCTGGTATTTGCCAGCAGCAGTTCGTGGCTGCGCCCTGATCGCGTGGATACACGCCCGAAGCCGGATGGATAAACCTGGCGGCTGCGAACGGTGAAATTAAGATGATACGATCCGAGGAGTTCGCCCGTCACCATCGAAGTCGGCGTCCGAGTTTCGAAGTCACTTCGCACGTACCGCCACTTGAATCTTATCCGAGCACCGGCAAAAATACTTTCGACTGTAGGAAGTGGAAGATTGCCGTCTTCTTCCACTCCGTGAGTACTTCGGACGTCGGCAAAAGTCGAAAAGTTCGCTCGCTCGCTCTGCGGTTCGTCGCGCCGTAAGAAACGCTCTTATGGAACGGAGTTGGTGAAGAGGGTCCGCGACGAAGCCGGACCGAAAGTTCTCGCCGAGTATTGGGACAAGAAACGTCACTGCTGTAACGATCGCAAACTCCCCTTAACGCGACGTCCGATGATTTAGTGGCCGTCCGTTACAGCGTGCGCTTGAATCTCGGCGCTGGTCGCAGAACAAAGAATCTTTCTTGTAACATGTACTCGGTCACGCGCGACATATCTTATTGGAAGCGACAATCGAATACTCCGATAGAGAGAGCAAGAACCACGTAGTCCCGATATTGACAAGACCAGGAGGTTTCGTGAACTTCGATTAACCGATGGCAACGAACTATTAATTGATGCTGTAAACTTCATAACTATGTGAATCTGTAGTTGAGATGGTTTTGGGAAAATTAAGTCTGCAATCCGTAATTATTCACACTATATACACAGTAATATGTAAATGCAAATGACTCTCTTAGCTATACGTGAAATGTTATAAATGTTATACATGTAAGGTGATGAAAAATTTAATAACTTTTCTGAAGTTCGAAATCTAGCGAAATCCAGAAAAAAGGATTAGTTCATACAATTTCCATTAAAATATTCAATTAATAATGGGAAGTTGAAAGTAAAGTTTAAATATTGTGGAAATGCGATTTGTCGGGTTAAAATATTTTATCATTATTTAACATATAACAAATTTTATTAACAAAATATCATTTGCAGAGACAGACAATAATTATTTATGTAAATTTTCTTGAAATATGTTATTCTCTCTGTGAGAGTCACAATCAGAAATGGTCTACAGAAATTCTCTTCAGATCAAAGACCTTTTATAATTTAAAGTAGCAATCAGTCGTTTTATGCATAATTTGCATTGAAACCCTTTAAATGATACACAGAGGTGTCTTTTCAGCAAAAACAATAATTAAATAACATGTACTTTGATATATATTTTTGCATTGTTCGCGTGGCTTTAATATTCCTTGATGGATGCGGTCTGCAAAATCCATGCGCATATCTTCCTGCAGCTCGATGAGAAATATTTGCCGTACGCTTCGCCATTTCGGTCTTTTCTTTAGATCCGTTAGATATTTCCATCAAGCATGAAATATGAAAGTAAAATATTCGAATAACGCTGCGCGATTCTATAAAAAAGAATGGGTCAGTAATAGTTCTGACCGATCTCAAATATTCAACGTGAGCAAAAAATTCTTGTTTTCTCACATTCGAGAGGATTAATAATAATAGAGAAAAAAAGAGAGCGGGAAAATTTTATTGTGCCCCTGTTTTCCGGGGGTCTTCTCGCCGACGGGCACTGCGAGCACCGAGAGAGACAACCGTGAAAATCGCTACGCCCGTCATCACGTGTATTTAATTAAACGATACCGGGCGAGCGCATTAATCGGGCATGGTCGATTGGTTATGAGACTTATCTCGAATTGGCGTTGAATTATATAACACCCGTGCCGATTTGAATATTCATACGTGCGTGTGCAAGATAACGTGCACGTGCTTCGCCTACACGCGTGCCCGATAGCGAGCACGGAACTTCATTTCTCGCGCGTCGCGTTTTTTTTCTTTTTTAATTCCCGATGCACGCGATGATCTTGCCGAGATAATTACGCCATCATCCCAGCGGGATTTATGCGTTCTATCAAAGGCGCACGGCCATCGATAATCACCTAATTAATTAATTAGGTAATCCGACGCCGTCATCATGGAAATGAGGTAAAAAATAATATAATCGGATTTGAAGATTTGAACTGTTGATATATTTGCGTTTTCATGTTTTTGAACTCTAATGTTGCAATATCATATTTTTTTTAGATTTTTATACATGGTTCTATACAATATTATACGCAGCATCATTCTAGACCATAATTTCTCTTTGTACAAAAAGCCATTTTGGCGACACACCTTTTATTAACGTAAATAATTAAATGTCGCGTAAATCTGAGGGAGACAAAGGATTTTTTAAAAATGATACACTGTACGTTATACACGTTATCATTATTTAAACTTAAACAGTTATTAATTATAATTATAATTATTCTTTAATTCTGTAAAAATTTAAATTGTATACATATTTTAAAAATAACCCGACGCGATAACGTGTCCCTCTTTAATTAATTTAGGTATTTTCAATATAAAAATTTGAAACATCAAAAATAATACGACCTTTTACTTGATGCGTCCGATTCGGCCGAAAATTCATTTCGTACTTTATTTCCTCGTAAGTGTGGTATATTTCGGCTGGACGGAAAGGCGATCCTTTCGACATGACAGGACAATCTTATACTCGCGCGGGATAAAAAAGAAGGGATGAGGACCGGTTGTATCTCATCCTGTTTCAGTCAACCCGAAACTGACCTTTACTCTCCCTCTTCTCTCTCTCTCTCTTTCTCCCTCTCTCTCTTTTTCTCATACTGAAAGCAGCGAGACCTGAAAGATTACGGAAAGACGGCGTTGAGAGAGAGGATTCGGACAAAAATACAAGCGTATTAGCGGCGAGAATGGCGCAAAAAAGATCGGGACCAAAGAATGGAAGGAAACGGAGAAGACGAAGAACCTCCGCCGGTGGAGTCGGCCGGAGAACACGCTTCGACAAGTTCGTTGTTTCGTTCAACTCCCGGCGAATCCCGGCGTCGGATTATACCGGATGTGTATCTACGGCGTGTACATGGCTCCTGACCCGAGCACGTACGGGACCAAAGCCCGTCGCGTATACGTGTGCGAGGTACACGAGAGCGGATATTACGCCATGCGGTACGCCACCCGCATCCCTGTCTGTCTCAACAGGGTTGTTTCTGTTTCCCTCGTGCCGAATCGCATTCACGTGCGATTTTTCGTACATTACCGCGCGATATGCCGAACGTTCGATCCTGAGGTTTCACACAAATGTAGGGAAGTTTGCGTCGCGTAGCTTG
This sequence comes from Cephalotes varians, assembly GCA_037157785.1. Taxonomy (NCBI): domain Eukaryota; kingdom Metazoa; phylum Arthropoda; class Insecta; order Hymenoptera; family Formicidae; genus Cephalotes; species Cephalotes varians. The sequence continues at coordinate 2,738,967 of JANQDE010000017.1, read as the reverse complement.
TATACTCGAAATTGAGAACGTGCGACATTAAAGTTCGTGCTGTTACTTCGTGCGAAATACATCTGGAATGCGGTGTCTGATTCGTTTTAAAAATTACAGAGAGGAAGCAAATTATTAAAATTATTTCCTCTTGGATAAAGCCATTTATCAAATCATCAATATCATACTCATATAAAATGCAATCGATTATATTTATAGAATTACAAGTTGTGAATAAAGAATTAATTAAACGCGCGCGAATACATCTATCAAAAACTATATTTATCTCTATTGGACGAATAGTTTTTAGCCGAACTTTTGCATATTTGGACAAAGTCCTTGGCATTCAACAAGTTAAAATTTCTGGTTCAGATTGAATGTGATACATTCAGTTTTCGCTTCATACAACTCGTCGTATGAACAACATCTTCTATAAATAATCGCATAAATACGAAGGTGTCGCCACGCGCTTCGCGTGGCGATGATACATTGCGCAAAACGTGATCGCGTGGGTGGCATGAGAAAAGCGGCACAGCGCGACCTCGTCGACGACAGCGGCAGTTTTCGAAGCAATTATTATAATAGGGTCTTCAAATCCGTCGCCACGAATAGCGAACTGTGGTGATGGACGCTCTCGAGTGTCGTGTTGCATCATGGCTATCCGCCTGAGTCAGCTCCGTCGTTGGAATATCTTTCTCTCTCGTTCTCGGTCGAGACAGATCGACGTGGAAAATCAGATAAGAAAGAGCCGTCCCGTTCTCAGCTCTCTCTCGTTATCGAGAGAATACAACCAGTAGTAACAGTCGAGTAGTACAGCTTAGGCCACATACGCGTCGAAAACGAGGAGCTGTAAACTAAAGAAATTACTTGAATAAAATTCGAAAGCATTCAAGAAAGAGTCGTTACGTTAACTTACCCTAAAAATTTTATATTTCTTTATATTATTCGTAATTTCGCGTGCGTAATGAAACAAATTTTATCGTAAAAAATGGAGGAAACTTTGAGAATCTTACAAACCGAAGTTTGCCGAATTAGATCTGAGGAAATATTCTGAGCTAGAAAACAATTTATGAACTCATTTAAACCATTGATATTAGTTGAACTAAAATAAATTGCGCTAACAAATATTATAAAATGTTAAAATTAATTGCTATAAATAAAAAATACTACATAAGACAAAAAATAACGTAAAACGCAATTACGCTCTGTCTCTCGAGTTCCTCTCTTTATTTTCAGACAATATAAAAAATTGTACGATCAGTGATTGCTTACTCGGTGTAATTTTCACAAGATATCTTTATTTTTTTCACTGTATTTGCGTCGCGCAGTTTCCTCCGAACGAGCGCAGGAAATTGCATCGCTGTAAGTGGAAAAGTAAACCCTTTCGCCTCTATAGTATTAACGAGTAAGTTAAGTTTGTTTTGCAGTTAAATTGTTTCGCATTAGCACGCAGTCTTGGCGCATGTACATCTAAATTACTATCCCGCTGCAAAACTAATCCGATATAACAACGTGAACGAACTCGTTCCTTTCTTTTAATTGTCACACTTCTAGTGCCTCACGGTTGCCGACTATACGGTTTCATTCGTGACAGGCCACCGCAGTATATTCTTATATTGCAAGTGAGCTTATATTCCCTACCCCAGCACTTACCTAGCACTACCGTAACACTACCCTATTCTAGACTTTATAATAAAAGAATATATTCCATGATATATTCCATAATCTGTTACTACTAAATCTTATCTTTATTATATTATCCTTATATTACTATTTTACACAGAAAAAATTTTGCTGAAATATTTACAAATTTAGCTAGGAACATATTTGAAAATAATTTTATTGGACTATCAAATTAGACGCTCAAGCTGATTGCTAGAATATCAAAACTTTTTGCAGTATTATTCATCATGCTTGAGTTTTCTACATAATTATTTTGATGATTCAACAAAATTATTTTCTCAGATCTGTATTTAGCTAACTTTTTAGATACTTCACCAAAATCTTTCCCGGGTGTAATAATAATTAATACATATGAGAAGGAATTTTTTAATAAAATATATCTAGTTTGTAAATCAATAAATATTTCTTATTTTCTATATAATCTATATATTTTTTATATGTTTGTAGTATAAAGTGCTTCCACCATTTTCTAAAAAATACATCTATCGATAAGGAATAACTCTATTACGTTTATTATCAGCTACGTTTACCTGAATTTACAGCCATCGCCACGCGACCTTTCAAATGACAGCCAATACATTTTTCGCGATGCTTTTGCGAATAGCCGCAAGTGCGTTGTGCCAAACGACGAAGCTCTTCGTGATATTCCCGCTCTCCATCTCGCGGGATTAACGAATGTGTTTTGATTCGGCACGTGCGGAAAAAGAGGGAAGAACGAGTGATAGGCGCAGGATATAGACGGCGCGAAAGCGACAAAAGTGAAGCATTCGCCAAAGCGGAATACACTCGCGATCGAAACGAATCGGATCACCCTATTCATCGGCGTAGCATTGACGAAAATCGAAACGGCCGCCCCTTTTAGAATTTATATATCTCTCTGTCGTCCATGCGCGCGCGCGCGCGCGCGTATATCGACCCAATTTTTTTTTCGCGCGACGTCGGCAGACGCTTTATTTTTTCGCAGCCACTACCGCTTTATGAATAAAAAGCGTACTTTTGTCCATGAATATCTCTGTGTATATTTCCTCCTGAAATATTTTTCAATCACGGGTGCAATTTTACGCGTTTCCCGTGACACGGTTTATATAAATAGCAGTCTAATCGGTCTGTTGTCACGCATCGAAAATTAAAAAATCGCTGTGACTGAACTTCATCGCGCTGCGTTGTATACCATGCATACCGATGGCGCGGCGGCCAAAGTAAATGCGATGACAAAAGCGAAATTGCGATCGTAATTTGAGAATAAAAACGGTTCGTTAAGTTGATCTCGATAGAAATATGTAATCAAACCTTGCGCGATGAAGCCAAAAATATATTCATGGCATATGCAGATTATTCATAAGGACCAAGGTATTACGCTATCGTTCTCGATCGTATCATATTTTTTTTTTATGTCCACTTAATTACAATCAGAGAATCGAGTTTTTCGCTCGTGATAATCGAATGATCAGGGTCGTACACCGTCTATTCGAAATTCTCTACTAGCGGAAAAAATATAAAAAGACTATTTTGCCGCAGTTGCGGTGAATGTCGGCGTGCGATTTCGATTTAAGCCCTTTACACCGCGCTCGCAATATTTTATTTCACCGAAATACCGGTTTATCAGAGCGAAACTTCGCGCGCGACGGCAACGTAAAGTTCGAGTCTGAAATCAAATCCCACATGCTGTTATGGCGCGCTCGGTTGCCGTTAGAGCTCACGGCTTCATTTGCGCGGCAGCAGCACGCGAACCGCAGTAAAATTTTTTTTATGGTCACGGCGGTAGCAAAAGGCGGAAGTAACTTTTTGGCAGCTCAAATTAACCAGCGTAACTGCGGGCACGACAATTACCACCCGATGGCTCGGTCGTCCGTTAATGCCCCTTCTTCCCCACGTCGTCCAGCCAGCGCGACATTAATCACGAAAAACAGTTTTGGACTTCCCGTGCCCGGCCATCCCGACGCTCTCGATGCTGATGATGTCCCCGAAATCAAGAGCCTTTATAAACAATAAATTTGACCAGTCCGCGCTGGTGGCAAAGTACACGAGCTCATGAATAAAATGCGCGTGCTGATCAACCGTTGTATGGGCGAGCCAGCGAATTTGTCGGATGGAAATGTAAACTGAACTGTAAATTACAAAAGGGGGATTCTAAACGTAACGAGAAAATCCTGATAATAAAGAATAATAATAAAATTATCAATAAATTAATGGAGTTTGAAATTTTTGAAAAAAGGAGAATACAATTCACTTAATTATTTTGCTTAATTATACGATTTAATCAACAGTTATTTGCAGAATTTTCTACAAGAATTTGCGTAAATTAGAAACATCAAAGAACGGATGTCTGTGAAATTTAAATTTTAATATAAAAGGCTTTTATCGTGCAACTGAATGTCAAAGAGTTTGTGCGTTCAAAACTCAAATCCAAAACCCTACTTGGTATGTACACTTTGTTGTAACAACTGCATGTTGATACTTTACGGAAAATTTCTCGTATAATCGGCTCTGAGCTTTGCGTTAACCAATATATGCAACATAATCGACCACAAAGTGTATGAGGCACGTTTCAGCCTCAAATAAGTCGATCGACTTAAGATACATAATGTAGATGCAACGCGTATTTTGCGAAACAGATAGGTTCCTTAAATATAGAACATAAAAATATTGTATCTTATTATGGAGATGATAAAGCTTGACGATAATGCGAAATCAATTTCTTTTCGCGCGGCATTTTCCCAGAGTTATACAGATATTTCCCGGGGAAACCGCGCTGTATCGTCATAATCGTAAATATCTGGTGGCGTTCATAATTCTAAGAAAGTTATGTCGCGCCTTAGTAATTGAAAAAGGGAGAGAGGGGAATATTAATGGCGCAACATTGCGCACGTTAATCGTTCCGGGCTGCCGGGCTGAATGCGAGATCTATTTTTACGTTAATCACGATCGCTAACGAGAGGAACAAATTTAATCATCGTCAGTTGTTGTCGGGTCGAAACTCGCTTTACTTACGGGAAGAAACGTATTCCCGCGAGTAAAATGGGATGTATGAAAAATGATTGCGCGGCGGAATGATCGCGCGCGCGCGCGCGCGCGCGCAGCGTGACTGAAACCGCGTGCGCTTTTAGCTAAACGCGGCGGATAATTAGAGGAAAGAAAGTGGCCGACACGAAGTCGGACGTGAAAGCGCGCGCCGGGAGTCGGATAATAAATTGAGTTTTACCGGAGGGATCGGTTTCATTAAAGCACGATAATTTTCGTCGGTATAGAGCAGCCGCGGCAGTTTCCGCGGAAATAAATAACGGCAGTAGTGCAGGTGCGCCACTGTCAGACTTGTCGCGGATTAATGGCGTGCCGCGCTATTGCGCCGCTAGACTACTGCATCGGGCATCCTTACGAAGGGGCTGCGTCTTTAAAAAGAGGTCGCAAACACCGAGAACCGGCATCGAGGCGAGTACATCGTGTACCTTTTTCTCACGGTGACGGAGAAGCAATCGAGATACCTAACGAGTAACGTATTACACGGGCGGATACTATGATACTGCAAATACTACAAAGGCTAATACCGATAAATGATGCTTCCCCGCATACCATTTGTCAGGATTACGGAGATGTAGACCGAAGGTGGATGGAGGAAGGGAGATGTCCTCGAGACAGGAGGGAGTATTTGTGCGCAACAATGATTCTAAAAATATTTTTAAAATACTTTTCTTGACTGCGAAGTCAAGTATATTTGTTCTATTACTACAGTCGAAAAAGATCGATAACGAAGTTGACGTCTCATAAGAAACATAAATTTGAAGTTAGAATTATAGAGGATAGTATTAATTGTAAGAAAAAGATCTGCGAATCCCCTTTTCTTGCTAGTAGTAATAAATACATTTGATGTAACCTGAAAGAGACTGTATTTCACCAAGTTGCTTTTGATTTCAAAAGCTCCTGTCGCGCTTCTGATGCGCCATGAAAGAAGATTGCAATAAGAGTAAAACGCCGTTCCACTCCAAGTGCAGCACCAAAATAATTCTTTATGCGGCGAGAGAAGGCCGCCAGCAAGAAAAAATAAGCTAGCACGACATGGTTTCTTGAATGCGGCCTTCCGACGTGATTTTTGCGATTGTAATTTTCCAATTACATCGCCCGGGAATTCCGTTTGCCGGAGTGGCTCTCCTTTTACAAACGTCCCGAGTGTCGCAATCTGATTTTTTCGCCAACTTCCACGAAAGAAGTTTCCCCGAATAAACTAATTTACGTGGGAGAATTAAAAAAACGTCGCACGCGCTCGAAGGGAAACGATAAAAGCGCCGGTTTCCCGTGACCCTTTTCTTATTACTTTAAGTTCCGCTCGCCAAACTTCACGTCCGTCCGATATCTGATATCGCGACAATTCCCAGCTTCTCCGGACCCGGGGAGAGCAGAAGCGCGCGCGGACGCATCATTTGGTATGTAAACCCGTCAGAAACACATCGCGGCCCTCGCGGCGCGGCGCGGCGCGGCGTCCCGATATCGATTTCAGATTTCAATTTAATGCCGTCGCGATATCTCAGGCACGATCTTCCAATACCAATTTCGTGTTATCGGACTTTTCGTGACGTGCCGCCGATCTCCTTCGCCGCGCGACCCGCGACAACCTCGCCGTATGCGGCGAGTCGTGACCAGAGAAGCTTCCTCTCGCGCGCCATGAATATTCCTTCGGCGTTAACTACATCGACATTTCTGTTCGTTTCCAGTGCCGCCGCGCAAGATCACGATCGTTGACGAGAACGAGAACGTACGGGGCACGATGGTCGGGCCGTACGTGGAGGGCGACAACTTACGGCTGTTCTGCGACGTCCGTGGCGGTGAGTATCGAAACGCACGTGCTATGTAACGACGAAATTTTTTTTTATCTTCGAAAAAACTGTTTTTCCCGCAATGCGGATTTTGTAGCCGTGCTCTGCGGTCGACAAAGAGAGTGAGGATAGGACATTCTCATTGAGACTTTTTTTTTCGTAATTTGTGCGAATTTATTTCTACATATAAATAAATATACATATGAAATTTTGATTTTCATATGTATTTTCATACACAGCATTTGTTTAATAATTTATTATTAAACAAATTATTATTGTCACTTTTAACTTAATCACTCTGGCGTTATATGACGCATACCTGTAATTGACTTATAAGACCTCTTGAAATATATATTATGTTTATAATATATGTACATTAATTACATACATTAACATTGCTCTATTCTATAAATGATAGCTATTAATTATGAATAATGTTATATAAATAAATATTCGTATGCTACAAAATGTTGATGCATATTTGCAGATGAATATAATATTTATATACATAAATAATGTTTGTATATATATATATATATATAATATATATATGACATAGTTATAATATTGATATTCATAATGATTAATTAATATTACTAAAATAATGTTTCGCAATGTTATTGTAAAATTTGAATTGCATTTTGCGCTATTAATGACTTTGCTTCTGTCGATTTGTAGATTTGTGAGATATTTAACAATCTCGTGAGTTACTATAAATTGAATCAATTAATTTCCTAAAATATTTTATTGCTATTTTTGTACCCTATAAAGCATAAAAGTTATTAATAGTTTAAACTGCAAAAAAATCTAAAATATATATTCATTAATATTAATCTAAACATTAGAATATTTTGTAACTTCTGTTAATTGATTTTAATTGATTTTTGTTAATTAGTTGTATTTAATTTTCATCAATTATGCATTATACAAGTTATATTATATTAAATATTAAATATTAATTATTTAGATACATTGCATAATGCAGATAGTTGCGACAAATAATTCGAGTATTCGTGCCTGTGACCGCCGATATTGAAACTGATTGTTTAATGATACTATCTGTATTCGTTTGTAATGAAAGACCGATCCCATTTGCGTAATGTTAACTCTTTTCGCTAATTATAGATTGTTATTATTACTCTTCATTATCGTGCGTTTGAATGAAATCTCGAGTGATACTCGAGTGATACCTTGTACCATTAAATTTACGCGATAGTTACGATTCTGTTGAACAAAAACCATCAACTCTCCGTTAAACATCTGTATGCTTGGTAAATACTTCACGGGTGCTTTTGTCGCGATTCGCCGGTACCGGGGTAATATTTTTTTTCCGAGGGGCTGACGGACAACGAGCTGAAACGTGATCGATCTGTTTGCGCAGGTAAACCGGCCCCGATGGTGTCCTGGTATCGCAACGACAGATTCGTCACCAATCGGACCACGACGCCGAGCAGCGGCGTGACACGCAGCGAGATCGTTATACAGAACTTGAGCCGGGACGACGTTCACTCGGTGCTGACCTGCAACGCCACGAATAACAATAGGTCGCTTCCGCTATCGTCGTCGGTTCGCGTGGACATGCATTGTAAGTATCCAATGCGACACGAATAAAAATTCGTTCTCTTGACTCGCCCGACCGCGGCCGTCAATGAATATGCGAGATTCGCGCCGCCGGGCACGTTTTATCGACGTTTTTAATTTGCGCGATATATGATAATTACAGCACGTAGTTATCTGCGAGCAACGATAATAACGTATCGTTACGGCGCGATTACGGCAAAAACTGCGCTTTAAAATATTCATGAGAATACTCGGATTTGCGTCCGCGGGGACGCGGATCCCGGATGCAACGAGCATTCGGCAGTTTCCAAACGCTCTCCATTGGGTTTTAATCGTCTTACGGCGACAATGACATAAATACATGAACTTAGATAGATGAACTCTCGAGCCTTTAATAGGATAGAAGCTGAGCATGTGTCTGAAGGACATGTAATCCCGAACACTCGACGCGATATTGCATTTGCCTTCACTTACTACTAAAGAGGATTCGTCGAAAACCTCAAACTGTATTATACACCTCGCGCTATTGACAAACCGTCCGAAACTATGAGATGTTTATCGGGATAATAGAAAATCCTATATTTTCCCGTTTGCAAATCGACGACGAGTGAGCTGCCGGAAAAAAGGAGAGGAAGGAGGAAACTCGACGACATAGAGACGATATTCGGTAGCTCGGTCGGAGTTCGTCGGCTTGCATTGAGAGAATATGGGTCCATCCGAGCTTTAGTCACAAAATAGCGAATCTCGCTTCCGCGCGGCTGTCCGTCCTTTAAAAGATTATACTTGAAGGATCTATATTCGCTAACAATTATTGTGCGCGCTTCGTGATGAAAGTCAAATCCGTTCTCTCATTTGCGATTGTGCAATTTCTCTCATTATCTAGGCGCATGACACAGTCGATACGGATGGACGATAATTAATTTAAATTGCACAACCGCGATAATTATAAAACTGGATACTGAATTATTAAGATTCGTCCAATTTGGTGCTCTTGCCATTGTTTATATAAAGCTGAATGATCCTAAATTAATCCGAGAAGACGAGAGTTCACCAATTCGGGGTGCTTTGTATACTTAGCGAACGAAAGTCAATAGGATACGCAGCAGAAAACAAATAGCTGATGCTTTTTCGGACGACCACGGGACACGCCTTAATAACGTTTGCAACATAGATATCTAAGGCATACACAGCTATGTCAAACATCTAAATCAATACCGCCGGTGTATTGATATAGATGTTTGACATCCATACCAATGTCAAATATCCAAGCTAATACGAGACAATCCCCGGTACATAGATGTAGAACAACCAATGTGGTCCTGCTGTTTGCAAGTAGCAGGAAGAAGGTTTATACACGATCGTGATTGATACACAAAAAGAATGATTTTACTGAGGAATCTAAAAGATCTAGAACTCAAATTAGTTGCTAAAATATCCAAATGTTTTACGGCGTTGCTCATTATTTTTAAAGTTCCAACAAAATTTTTTCAGATCTGTATCTAGCAAAATTTTAGAATCTTTCAGCAAAACCGTTCTTTCCGTGTACGTAATTAATATGCTCTTTCTTCACATATCCTTGTTGGATATTACAGAAAGAAAAGAAATGTAGACTACTACGCTGTTTAATAATTTAGTTTCTGAGACCTTCCGACAAAATTATCTCTCGAAAAAACGTTCGACAAGCCAGTAAATATCGGTATCCTTTTGCGCTGCCGGACCCCGTAACTTCTACGGTTAGAACATCGGCACGTAGAGACCAGGACGCGACATATCGGCGATGGAGATGAGATGATCGCGCGGTGTTCTCGCTGCAACACGGAATCAGGATGGACGGTAGAATTTACGGGCGATACGGTCCAGAGAACGTACTCCGGGGTGTTCCCCAGGGGGTGCCCTTGCATTCTTTACGAGATCGGGCCCGCCGCCCGTAGCAGCGATGCGTAAATGGCGCGCCCGAAGAGAAAAAGAGAACGGGAAGAGGGACAGGACGTTGGGGACGAGGGTGCGAATTCGCCATTAAAGGGTGAATAACGTCCGGACGAGCGTGCGTCTTCCCGCGGCGTGGAATTCGATTATCTCGGACGTGATTTAAAATTTCCTCGATAGCACAACGGCGACGGGGGTCGCCGACCCTCGCAAATTCCAACTGCATCATTTTTCTTTTCTTACGGCTAAAGATAAAGGCGAACATACAGTTTTACTTTCGTTTCGGCTCTTTGTAAGTCCGTCACTACAGGTAAAGTAAATATCGCGAACTATTTCGTTCGATCGCGTTTACAGGGGTGATGAGAGGCACCGATACATTTTTAAAGGGATACAAAACAATGACAACTTCTAAAATGTACAACAAAATAACTTTTAAATTCTCAAAAATATATGCAATATTGTGTAAATACTTGTTCCATTCGATTGGTTATACGACCAAAAATTAAAGAATTGTTTAAATTATATTACAAATATTGCGCTGTTCTCGGGTTATAAAATGTGACTAGTAAATAGAATGTTATTTAAATATAACAATATTACGCGATTGCATATAATTGCATTGTTTCTACATATACTTTTAAACATACGTTTATATCGAATTTCATTGACCATTTTATTAACTGTTTTTGTTTAAAAAAAGGTATGAATTTGCTGTTTTCAAAAGTGACCAATAAATTTACGGCTTGTTTGAATGTTTCTATGTCTAATAATATTGATTGTGAAATTACACGGAAAGAATGATTTTGCTGAAAAATCAAAAAATTTAGCTAAATACAGATCTGAAAATAATTTATTGAACTATTAAAATAATTATGTAGAATGTTCAAACTAGTTGCTAGAATATTAAAATTTTTTGCTGCATTGCTCATCATTCTTGAGTTTCCTAAATAATTTTGGTGGTTTAATAAAATTATTTTTAAATCTGTATCTAATTAAATTTTTAGATATTTCAGCAAAATCATTCTGTCCGTGTATTATGGATGAACTTTATCTCTCACATCTTTATCCAATAATTATTTAATTTAACAATTTTTACTATGGTTTTACGTAATAATTTAGATATAATGCATGCAGTGTGCAAAGATAAATTAACCAGTAAGAATCATAAGGGAAATATAGTAAAGAGTTTCAAGGAAAAATATAAGGTATAAGTAACCAAAAGTATTGCAGCCGTAAACGCGTCGTAGGTAAATGCATCGTTTACGGGAAAATAAAGCCCGCATTAAATACACTTTAATTGTAAAGTCGGCGAAGAAGCAGACGCGCCTTCGTGAATTTCTTATAGATGGCGTAAAGTAAGCGTTAGAAGAACCCGAGAGAACCTTCATTAAAGAATACGCAGAGAGAAGTTCAGCCGCGATTTAAAAGCAATGGGACGAAGCACAATGGAAACTCTTCTGGCTCCGCTTCGAACCGGTTCTAATCCGAATGTAATAAGAGAAAACTTTTGCACGTTCGTAGCTAAACGTGCACATACGCAATATTTTTGTCGGCTAATTGATTTTTTGCCAACTTCCAAAAAAGAAAGATATATGCGCGCGTGCGCGTTGCTAATTTTATAATAGGATTTTAAAATCTCTTTCTCTCTTTTAAAAGAAATATGTTTAATTACATCGTTCGTGATATTTCTGCATGTATAATTTTTATTTTAAAGATAATGTTACAATAAAATGATATAACGTAATATTTTCAGAATATTACAGTATAAATATTGATTGTAAATAATTACAGCTTTTATTTAGGACAACTCTTGATACATCGCAGCATAAATTATATTCGGGAAATTATTATTGTAGAAGTAAAAAATATATAGAAATCGGACATCAATACTTTTTCAATGCACAAGCGAAGGAAAGAGAGTTTGAATAAAGCAACAAATATAACGCAAAAAAAATGTTGTTTCACACGATAAAAAAAACGAAAACGTATAACATTTTTCTGGGTCAGTGATTAATTTTGACAAAGCTCGTAGACAAAAGCATGGCGTGAAAGTCATTCGGAATAAAATTGGTTAAATATGCGACGTTACGTAATAGCAAATTATTCGAGATAACGCGGAATTATTGGTTCGGCGATTGTACGGCCGACAAAAAAGACACGGAGATTAGATCCCATTAGCATACGCGAATTGGATCGGAGCAAGGACCGTCGTTCTCAGTTAAATCGATTTTTATCAGGTATTGTTACGCGATGCCCGCCTTCGAGAACGATTCGAAAGCGAGGTAACACGAAACGTTTGCCGCGATCTCAAACTGATTTGAATTCCCTCTTTTTTCGCTTAACGATCTATTTAACAGAGAAAGCGTAGCTTTTATCACGAGAAATATAAAAAAAAGCGTATTACTCACCTAAGAACAGAAAGTTGATAGTGAGTTCAAAATTGAGAGCGTGAAAGGACAAGTCCAACAATTCCTTTTCATCTCCGATAATTTTTATTCTCTCTCTCTCTTTTTCGTTTATCAGATACTTCTAAAGAAATTACTTGGCTAAGTCAACTTAAGGCAGGATGTTTATAAAAGATTAGTTAATTATGTATATATGTCCCAATTTTTCTGCGTTTCTTTTTATTTATAAAAGATCGATCGATTAAAGTATACTTTTCCCCGACAAAACGTCAGATATTTTTTATACATATTGATTCACACATAACTGTAAAACTATAGTTGAGTATTACAAATCACAATTACAAGTCCAGTAATTTCTTTTTATCTTCGATAATCAAGAAATTATTTGGCCGAGCTAACTTAAGAAATATACCTTAAGTCATAAGGGATTACGTTAACTATTCTACGTCCCGATTTTCCCGCATTTCCTTTTATTTATAAAAAATTCAATCGATTAGAAAGATATATTTTCCCCGATGATCGGATATTTTTATATTGATTCATGCGATACTCCGTAACAATATCTTCAAAAATAACCGAGTATCACGAACAACATTTTTCTCGGAGATGACTAAGAGGAGCAGAGAAAAGAGCGAAGAAGCGTTCTGCACCGGATATCACGTGGCGTTCGCTCTCTCGCAATCGGGTCTTTGACGATGGCAACTTTCGCGCTCGATATGCGACGTTCGGTAACACGGATTTCCCGGTAATATATCTCCCTTTCACGTAAAAGCGCGATCCCTTTCAATATGCCGAGAGCAGCGCAGAGAGCGTTAACATCCCAGGCCATCTTTTTTGGCTGATCTTGGCAAGTGTTCGCGCGCCCCATATGTAACGTCTCGCGCGACGTTATTCATTTCGTTGACAGAATACAGAAGTCATTTGTCGACTGTTAGACGCCAGGCGAAGACTTGACAATACCTATTACAACAGACGCATCCCCGTGAATACCGAGCTGTCTGTCTCCCTCTCGCGCACGGGCTATTACCTTAGCCACTCAGACGTCAGAAGGACTCAACGAACGTCGTCGCCCGAAGACAATAACAGGACTAATGAACGATTTGCAAGAAGGTGGATAATGGGACTGAATATCGCAATTGGGAGAGTGATTGATTATCAATTTATGAGGAACTGTTAAATGTGAATAATCTATTATTCATGTGGCATAAGCTCTAAAAGAGTTTCTAAATTATTCTAAAAGACAGCAAATCTTTACTGTCACTTAACGTCAATCTTAATTTTAATGGATTCTTTAATTTATTTATTTGAGGTAAATTTTTTTAAAGACAAATTTCAATTACTCAATATTAAATTATTAATATTTAAATTCAACGTTTTGATATAAAATTTGATGTAAACTCTGCATTTATATTTAATACAAAAAAAAGATTTTATTATGTTTTTTCGAATCTTATTTTTCCAATTTTTACTTTTTATTTTAAAATTATTATTATCAAAATAAATTATGAATGAAATATAGTTTTAAAATTTAATTAGATCAAATCCTATGAAAAAGTCAATCTCGAATTCCGTTTAGATAAATAAAGCAATTGTCATATATCACCAGATGCAGTGAATTGAACTCGATTATTACAAACCGATAAGTCAACAGTTTATCTCTCTACAGTGCTCAATAAGCTTTTGTAACAAAGGTCTTTCGTCCTCACGGCTTGACGCGCCTCGCTTTGCGCTTCAACGATTTGCGCGATCGCAACCACGTTTAAAAGGAATCAAAGCGATCGTTCATTCAGCATGCCCTTCCTCTCGGCAGCATTTCATTATCCGCGCGAAATTGAATCTGCCGATCAATTACCCGTCTTCGTGAGAAGTGCGCCTTCTTTGCGCTCTTGAGAATGAGGAGAAGGCTCTCCACGGTTCCGGCCGCGCGAGCGATTGCCGCTCCTCCTCACGGAAAATCCGCATCCGGATCTCTCCGCATTGCTTCTCTCCGGAACGAAGGACGCGATTGCATTTCACCGTTTCGCGATTCCACGCACGTGTACGCGTAAGCATGCACACGTAGCACGTGACGAAGCGCGTGTCGCCAAGAGAGATTCCAGGCTCCCGCCGACAAGGACTCCTTATCCGCAGGGTTTGGTTTTCATTCGCTTTTGTAATTCAATTCACCGAGATCCCGCGGGATGTTCACATCTCTCCCTCTCTCGTACACCACCTCATTCTACATTTCGAACCAGCGTTTCCGTCGCTGCACGATAAGATAGTCCGGGATCATCCGGCCGATAGTGTTACTTCGTTGCTTGAGATCTAGATTATCTAATATATTATTTAATATATCACAGATACGCGCGAGGACCACATTTACGATATAAATATTATAGATGTGGATTACAGATACTAATACATTAATGAAATTAATATAATATATCAGACACCTTTGAATGATGAAATATGACATAACAATCAAATTCCAAAATATTTTATAATACTCACTCTTTACTCGTGTGCAGGAAAAAATTTTATAATAATAATAAAAATAATAAAAATTTACATATAAAAATTTTTTTATAAAAATGATGAACAAAATTTTAAAATACCTTCGAATATTGAATATCAAGTTATTATGACATCGAGATTTTAAAGGAGGATTTTCGCTTCTATTTCGTTATTCCCGGATGAGTTCACGGAGACGTGCAATCTCTTCGAGTCAATAGAGCCGGAGGGTAAAGCAGATTAAAGCTGAAAACTTAAAGGCACGGGTAACTACTTTCTGACGACCCGAATAATTAAGAGACTAAATTTGAGAGAGAGCGAATGAATGAGATTTTAATTATAAAAATCTTGCAAGTGCACATATTCTTGGATATTTATATCTATTTATATTTAAGTTTTAAATGCAATAGATTTTAATGTAACTGCTATTAAGATAGCCAATGCTGTATATGTGTATTGCAAATACGCAATGTTTTTAGAGACCTTTAGAACCTGGAAGCTTCAATGGAATCGGAAAGTGAATCAGATTAAAATTGAGAACTCAAAGTCGAGGGAGAGCAACCTTTCTGGTGACCGGAACAATCAACAAACCAAAGTTAAATGTCTGAGCAAACGAGCAAGTTTTTAATTAAAAATCTCATTCATTTTCCCACGTCCCATTCATTCACCGGTGCCGTGTTTACTCTCGCAACTTACTCGAGATGGAAATTTAGTGAAAAAGACGCGCTTTTTTTTTTAAGGGCAAAAGTAATAGTGAAAAAAATTATAATTCTTTCATAAACCCGTAAAATCTCCTTGCTTTTAATGTCGAATAATAGGGGAATACCCGCGCAATTCGTGACATGAAGTTGTGCCGCGACGCGCGTCCAGCAGCGTCGAATTAATGATTACACCATGCAGCCGCGCGTACAACATCGAGGAATATGGTAATCCCGCAAGATTTAAAGCCTCTTCCGCACTACTGCGGAGCAGATTCTGGAATAACGACAGGACAATTACTTTGCGCTTCGATGAGGACAATCGATTATACAGGACATCCCAAAGCTTACGTGTTTGATCCTTTGGTCATTTTTTTTCGATCGTAAAAAACTTTTTTGTTATATATACATTTTTATAAAATAACAAGTTATTCTAATATTTTAAAGAAAATGAAATAAATAAAATGTATCAAGAATTTCTCTTTAAATATTAGCAAATTAAAGTTTGCTGAAAAATAACTGAAAGATGAAGCTTTGTTATATTTTTTTATATGCATTCCTAAAACTTAAGTTATTAAAATTATTGAAATTATTGACAATATGTAATTCTTGATTTCTCGGCGTTGAAATTACTATCATTTTTTTTTTCGGTTTCTCCTTTTCTAACTTTAACTCATAAAAAATGTAGACTTATGGAACAACTTGTATAGCGGGTAGAGCACATGTCAGGTTTGATAAATGTATACATTTGGACGGCCAGAGTTATTAGTACACCGAAGTTGCCGCAGCAGATATTGTGGTTTCAACACTCTCGTTGACAATCTTCCGCATCCCACAACATTGCAATAATTACGTGATCGATGGAATCGTTATCCATTGAAACATCCCCATTTATTATTTGATGAAACACATAATCCATACAATCTCAGACATGCGATGATATCATCGACATTAAGAAATGCTGATGATTCTTCCGAAAATTCGCATGTAACACAAACTTTATGTGTGCAACGAATGAGTTTTGGAGGAGCTGCATACTAACTATTATAAGGCAGTCTAATTACATCGAAAAACAATGCGCATCATACATTATGTATCGTGCAAACATGGCGTTATTTACTCTTCCGTTAATCAACTAATTAGCCAATTATCCGAGGCTTGCTATTATCCAGAGTTTATTATGGCGGAAATATTTTCAGAGGGGCATTATAACGGAAAATAATATCTCCTAAAAAACTCGGCGCTTCATTAGTTTCCTAAATAACCGCGTTACAGAGAATGCACTATGCGTGTAATAAATCCGGCAAAAATGGAGGAGACAGATGGCTCCGATATAAAACGCGATAACTGACACATTTATCGAAAATAAGTGAGCGTGTGCGTAAAACATGAAAGGAAAATAGATCCATGATTAAAGCAGAAAAATTCGCGGTATTCTGTATAAACAATGTTGGAGTGTGTTCAATAATATTTTCTTCAAATGTTACGTTCTGATATGTGTCCGTGATGACAAAAGTATCAGTTATTACCTATATGGTACAGATGTTTAAAGAGTATCTATTAAATATTTAAATATTTTTCAATATTAAAATATTCATACATATTTAATTGATTAATTATTACGACGACATTATTTTATATGCATTAACATTATATTGTATTACATGTTATTAATATAATGTTTTTGTTATTTCCCCAAGAAAGATGCTTTTTCGAATGAAAAATAATGTTATTTCCATGTTATATAACGTATTTCCGACAATTTGTTTTCATACTAAAATGAATTTTGCTGTAACAGCAAATAGCGATGATATTTAAAAATATTCGGAAATCTGAATATCGAAATGTATTGATTATGCAACTGTTTATTAAATCAATTGATTTCAAAAGTTTCGTGAAAGAATGTATAACATTATCGGAATGAAAGGAAGAGCAAACTTAGACGTAAAACAAATGTTTGAAACTTGTATATTATCAGATGACCATGAATAAAGTATCAAATATATTAATTCTTAATAAAATTCTCATATAAAATTTTTAAAATAATATAAGCTTTTAAGTAATTTTTTATAATTTTTGAAACGTTTAATAAATTTCGTGAATTATTAGACAAAGTTGTGAGTATAAACAAAAAATATGATCCAAATTGATGTTAGCACAGTCACTTTATTAAAACTATTACAAAGAGATATAAACAAAAATATCGCTCTGAATATTAAATTATTATTTTGTCGAATATTTACATATTAACTATGGATAGCTTCGTTATCATCGTTTTTATTTCCCCATCGTCGCTTAATCCATGCAGAATGGCAGGCGATATCAACGGCACCTTTATGCGCAACCCCGTGAGAAAACAGCATCTAACTCCTGTGTGACTGTGTATTTGCATTTCCCGTGGAACGAGCTGCGATGATCCACGGTGGTGCCTGTTGAAATGTGGCAGCCTTCCTTCTTCCACTCGGTCTGAATAGGCGCGCAACCGCTGAATAGGAGATGCTCTGTGTTCGCTCGCGGCTGGCCTGAATTTTCAACTATGAAAATACTGGCGAGCAGTTCAAGCAGAAAGAGAGAGAAAGAAAGAGAGAGAAAGAGAGAAAGAAGATAGAAATGTAAAAGAGTGCGGGGGTGAAAAGTCTAGGATCCTTCCTTACAAGCAACTCTTACAGGGCGATTCAAGAGGAAACATTGTATCTCAGAAGATGATCTCAGATCTCGTAGTAATCATTGACAGATGACTCAGAAATCAATATTAATTTTTTTAATTGTCTCTTCGGCAATTAAAAGAATTTATACCTACTCGCTTCATATGTATTCGTGCGATTCATTCCGTCGTTCTAATTACCTTTGTGTCATGATATTGTCTTTATATCACGTAAAATTAATTAAAGTTAATATAATATTCTGATATTAAAATTAATTGTGTTAAATTTCTCCTCCATTGTCTCTCTATAATAATAATCTTGCGAAAAGAATCAATTAATTAGTTTTTACGATGGTATTGATAAAACTGGCTCCGCACCATTTTTGACATTTATTATTTATTAAATCTGTAAAGTAAGTAAGAATAATTAAGATTGAAAATCTTGTTTTTCAAACTGTAACTCTACATTTATTTCGGTTGGCTCTTGAATCGTCTTGTAGAACGAACCAAATAGAACCTTTTTGCGCATATACGTACAGAGGTGGATGACACATCGGAATGAGGACGGAAATACTTTAGCAGCTTCGGGCAATGAAAGCCTATCATCGGGTCTTCACGAAAACCCAGAAGCTTGCCAAAAGTAGCTTTGACTCGTTATATTAATAACGGCAGTTTTTGAAATTTAACAAATTTGCAAGAATTTCATTAAATGTAATTATATTATTATTATTATCGGATCAAAATGCTATGGTCGGATCGATCAAACTAATTAATAAAAATGAAATGCGGAATTAATATCAATTACCATTATATATACAAATATGTAGAGAACAATCTGTCCCGTTTTGGTAATAATCTCGCGAATAACCGGGATTCCAATTGCAATTGTTGTTCGTTGCTTTGTCTCGTTATATCGACAGAGAACTGATATTTCAGATATTCATGAAACACGTAACGCACGTTACTTCGGGACCGAAGAATACATCGGGGAAGTAAGGTTCGGTTTCATTTCGGTAAAGATGACGGTCTTACCCCGCATTGCGAAAGTAAGTTCCGCGAAGGGACGTATATGCGTCGCATTAATGTTGAAAGAAAAGCACTCGGGTGCTCTCATTACGGCGCTATAGTGCGCGCGGTGTGGCGTCTACCCGACATCTCGCCGCAATTTCTTGAAAAGCATCAGGAACAGACGGATCTCGCGACGAAATTGAAGCTATCACGACCACGCGCCGTTTTTAAACTCAATTTGCGCGCTAGATTGCGCGCACATATAATAATAATCAAACAGCACCACTCTCTCGCTAATTGACCTGACGGAAATAATTATGACTTAAATATGTCACACACGAGAAACTGAACGTTGTTTAGCGCTGCATAGCTGAGCGTGTCAGACGACCCATGTAAGATAGAATAGATGAGTGAGTTGAGACATCGAAAGGGAGCTCTACCCAATATAATCCAATGCATTTATAAAGATACGAAATTAGAGATGTTTCTGTTTGAAGACCAGATTGAATGACGTCGTATGAAATTTATGTAGCTCAGTATAAATAACAGCTTTGAATAAATTGAGTCGAAAATCTTATGTTGTCAATCCAATGTATAATTTAATTACATCAATTTTATATAGGTCAACATTTTAGCATGCCATTATTCAGTCTGCAATTTATCTATTTTCTTAAAAACCGATGATGCACTTTTTTCTTATAAAAATCGTTCTATATGTATCATGCTATTGTGTAAATAATAAATGTAGTTTGCATTCTCCACGTTACTATATTTTCTATGCATAACAAGCTATCTACAAGATGAATCGCAAGTATTTGCGAATCTAGACTAATTCCAATTGAACTTATGATATTGTTTCTCCTTAGAGTTTACTGAGCGTTTTCGTAGTTTCTTGTTTACGTTTAAGAACAACGTAGTTATGCTTCTCTCTCTCTCTCTCTTTCTCTCTCTCTCGACCGAGTCAAGAGATAGCACTTGCTTCCTGCAACAATTTCGTTACAGTTCCGTACCCTCGCTGTCCAAAGCTATCTAATGTCTCTTCTCAATTCTCGCAAGTCAGAATATAGTATTGTTTACACGTTCCAATGATTCATCCTGCACAGCTTCTCAATTCGAAGACATAGTAGACAATTTCTCGACTTCGTCATTCACGGTGAAACGGTTTTTTTTTCCCGAGGAAAAAAGATTGTGCTTACATAATTTAATCTTCTTTTACTTTGGACTTTCATCGCGCGAGAGCGGAGATGAAGCGGTAATATATCTCCGTCTTTCCCCGAAACGAGGCTCTCGCGATAAAACCTCGAGGTCTCTCGGTGTGCGTCCGCAATACCAATCTCCGTCCGTGCCCGGATCCACACGCGTTCGCAATACACCCGCGTGACACGGCGCGCCCGCTTGTTATAACGCGCACGACAAATCCCAAGCCGCCGGAATTGCGGATTAATGAACGGTCTCGTTATGCGACGCGAGTCCGCCTTGTTTATCGTCAACCGTTCTATCGAGGAGCGATATGGCGCTCTTGGAAATCGATAGTCATTAGCGTGCACACGTACGGCAGGCAAGTACAGACGCACGTAAAACACACATACATTTGCTCTCAAATATGCCTTTTTATGTACATGTATTATGTACGTACACACCGCAAACGCGGTAGCGCATACAAAGACTCATATAATCATTAGATTGCGCAAACTATGTACGTGCGCAGACTTCGCGGCCGTTTTCTAAAAGGACACGCTAACGACGAGGAGAGAACGAGGGATGAGTAGAATGACGTAGTTAGAACCGTGTAGAATCACGAAAGTCCCCGGGGGGATGGAGTGTCACCGACAGGCTTCTCGCGACGAGCACCGCGAGAAAACTTTAATGCACGTTGCCGAGCTAGGTTGTCATAGTTCGCAAATGCGAGCCAATTTAAGTTAATTCGTCGCGATGTCTGTCAGGACGTACAAACTGTGTGGCTGAAAAAGAAATTTGAAAGTTTTCCCTTTGAGTCTTCCGATAAGCATCGTGCGTTCTCAATTTCTTTAGCATCCGTTTTCGGATACATCCGCGCGAAAAAGATCTATCGTATCCAACTGTTTCAAATTTTATCGATAACTTGATATCTCGCTCGAAAGTCCTAAAATATTTGCCGGTGTCTCCCGGGAGAATATGATATTCCTCGCACGTTGAAGTACGAAGGAGCGGAAGTAATAAAAGCGCGGTCAATATCGGGGGAGATCCAATCAGCAAACGGGGCTTTATCACTATTCGCCTCGTCTTATCCGAACGCATCCCTGTTCGCCGTAGTCGATTGGTTAGCTGTAATAGCTCTAAAAGCCTTTAAAAACCGCCAATGCTTCAATATTGCTGTCTGAAGATCTCCATTTCCATACCTCCATTTCCCGTCACGCAATCATTCTTGGTCATTAATGCGAATCTAATTCATGGTTTCATACTCTTTTTACAATGAAAATAAATGAATATATATTTCATAAGCAATGATAACGCCGAGAAAGTTTAAAAAAAACGAAACTATGAGTAAGAACAAGCTTTTGCACTTTGAGGGAATTTAAGTAGCATTACCGCGACGGCGAAAGAATCGAGATGGGTCCTATTAATACTTTTTAACACAAATATATATTTTTGGTCATTAAAAGTCGTCATTTTTTAATTAAAAAATCTAATAATTAAATAAAACGTGTTTAAATGAGAAAATTACATTAGCTCGTACTTTATTAAAAATTATAAAGCGTAATGGAACAATTAGAATATATTTAATGTATACAATATATCTTACTAGTGTGCATTTAAAATATTTAAGATAATTTACGTTATATTTATAAAAAATATAAAAACATATATTCATATAAAATACCATCAATTGAAACTTTGCCATTAAATTATTATTAAAAAAACATTTGTATGTATGTWCTGTTCGAGTCTCTCTGCTTTTATAATCGAATTATCTTAATTGCTCGGCTACTGTTCTTGGAAATTAAGAGTTGAGGGTCGATTCTGAAGGACCTCGTATAATAGAAACCGCGGTGGGAAGCGCGGGTAAAACGGAAGACGGTCGGAGGATATCCTTTTTGCGGCGGACACCGTTTTCGTTCCACGCTTTTTCCTCCCTTCGACCGACTTCCCCTTCTCGCCGATTTCGACGATGGCTTTCATCCAATTTCCCCTTGTCTTGAGGAGCTTCATGGCCCTGCATGACCGGTGCTTAAATGAAAGTGCTCTTTCGTGCGGCATTCGACACCCGCGAGACCCATTGTCAGCTTCGAGATTGACAGGGGTCTCCGACGCGTCCAGGACGCAGTGATTTTCTCTAAAGTCATCACAAGGAACCGAAGTCATCGACCGACAGTTCTTTTTCTTGCCGCCATCGTCGATCTGAGCCATCAGCATTTCGCAAGTTCGCCCTCACGATTTTTCATTCTTCGATCTTTCATTAATCGAATAATAGTTACGAAGTTCTATCGCGAGGGAAGGAGGACACGGAATAAAGTACATATCTGCCAATATTCACCGAAGACCTTGCCGCGCTCGATCAGGAGTTTCGAGTTAATGCAACCGAGCTCGTATCATTTCCGAGCATTTCGCGATGTCAGAAATCTATTACCGCGGGATTGGACATCCGCAACTGCGTTTGAAAGATGGCCCCGGCGGCTGTGATACTCGGCTGTAGGGCCCGGAAAAGTTCGACCGCAACCCGGAGCAAACTGTATCGAACTCCAAATTACTTGGCCGCGTAAGGATTCACTTTGCGCGTTAACGAACTAGAAGTTGAGGCGGTGTATTACCCTGGTAGTGTTTGAGGGAGCCTCGCACACGAATAAGACCCGTGTGACCGCAAACATTAGTTACAGTTAATTAAGGCTTAACTCATTTCCTGCCCTCTTTTTAGGAACAGAATTAGAAGTGTCACTCGAACGAGAGTCAATCCGAATTAGCTCGAGTTACTTGCTTGCTGTGCAATAAGTCAAATTTCCGAGCACGGTCTATTCCCAGTGCAACGGCACTGCATTCGAACAGCTCTCTCCGCGTAATAAATTATATACATCTTAATCGTAGAAACCGCCGGTGTTGTCGAGGTAATTTTCCGAGGTCGATCGATACGCCAAGGGTCGTCTACATGTCTCCTGACCTTATCACCTGGAATAATCAGTGGCCAGGTTCATTCTCGCGGATTACGTGAAGCCCGCGCGTGATCGAGCGCGTTGCTTATCCGCGAGAGAGGGCGAACCGAGTTACAATTAACTCTTAATGAATATTTATGACGCGCCGGCCGGCGAAAATTACGTCGCTCATTGAGTTAAAACCGCAGACAATAGGGCTTATTTGCCGTTTCCACGCGCAACCCGACGTTCGTCGAGAAGTCGCCGAGAACTCGGTCGCCCGCCGCGAACGAAATGTGTACACCGTGGCAAAAAGTTGGCAACGAGTTTGCGAGGAACTGGCTTTGCGGCTGAGGAAAATGCTTCCCTCGCGCACCGTGCATGTATGAAGAGATACGGAGCTAAGGTACCAGAGAAATAGATGACAGCGTTACGAGAAATTACGCCGCGGAATTGTTGTCACGAAATATTCAGAACTTGGAACAAATTTTCTTGCATTTATATATATATATATATATATATATATATATATATATATATATATATATATATATATATATATATATATATATATATATATATATATATATATATCGTGCTTTAGGAAGAATATTGTTAATTTTTTGAAAATTAATAGAGTTTCGTCGGCCCTTAAAAAATTATAATCAAAATTCCATTATAGTTCTAGCATAAATTCAAATCTTCTTCTTTTTAATTGCTATATTTATTATTTTTCAATCGTAATAACCTTCCCACGATGTGCGCGGTTATGGAATTCATCAAATAAATAATATCATGAAATGTTTCATTAGATATGTGCTTTTTTACTATACTCACCTCATAGTTTTCGCGATATTAGTCGGCTTTTGATAGTCGATCCCGAGAGACTGTTTCGCCTGCAGCGAGGATCGCGTAGAAATATACGTAGTTAGTAGCGTGCGTGAACCAGTTTTAGGTAAGAGGGGATGCGACTTCCAACCCGGTTGTGCATCCGGGTCATGATCCGCGGGGAAAACCGTTGAATGCGAAATGGTACGGAACGTCGGTACGATACAGCCGATTGCGTGGAGCAAATTTTCCCGCAGGTGCACGCGCGATACGGCATTTATAGCATTCGCGATGACGTGGCTGGGGAACAATAATCATATTCCGATTTTGCGGGTTGCTGGATGAACTTAGTAAGTAAAGGTAAAGCATCTGCGTGGAGGAGATAGATAGACATATAGGCATCGAGGTTACGCTTAATTCTCTATGTATCTACTTGATCCGCGTTCCTATTTGACAGGTATATCCGATCTGTAAAAGGGATAACATCGCATGACTTCATGGCAATAGATCTATGCGCACAGAATTGAAAGTCTTGTTTTTTTATTCGATGTACCTCTATAAAAAACAAGATTTTAAGAAAGGGATATGGAAATTCGATAGCAATCGAGAGATAGAGTTAAATATTTCATGCGCAATTGATGATCTACTTTCGATCCAAAAACAAGTCTGTTAATTTTTATTTTTAGACAAGGGCAGATTGAAATTTTTTATTATTACACTTTTAAACGATGACCTCGATTATTAATGCAATTCGTGAGAATAGCGATAGGACGGCGCTATTGAGATATCATCGAATATTTAGGGGCACAAACGCTTATGTCTGTAATTGACGCATCTTTAATGGTATCGAATGACACATACGTCATTCAGCGACGATTGGCGTGTCCTACATGACGATTACCTACCGTTATAAGCAGATTTACATAGACGTGCAATATGTGGAATTTTGCTCCGAAGTGATAGCTAAATCCACTAATATCCGCCAACATGCTAATATGATTTGTAACTCTCCTGTGTACCGTGAATGTGTGTTTTGTGTGTGTGTGTCGTAGATAAAGCTATGCTGAATCCACATCCATTTGCTGATACGTCTGTCTGTTAATATTGTATTATTAGTATTATTATTG
>JANQDE010000017.1:2671179-2713441 GCA_037157785.1 Cephalotes varians | reverse complement strand
CACGCACGCACGCACGCACGCACGCACGCACGCACGCACGCACGCACGCACACACACACAGCGCGCGCGCGCAAAATAAAATAGCATATAGTTAGTATTAATATGTTTGGAATAAAGCTTTGAATTATATTAAAGTATAATACATAATTGTTTTAATTATTATAATTATTATACGTTGTGTTTATAATTATTTATTATCATGATAAAATTACTGCTAATAATTCATTGTTAATTATTAATTATACATCGAAAATCTACAATTGTCTGTTAATTTACTTTTGCTTTATCAAATTTATTATACTGAATTCTGTTAAAGGAAATTGCTAAAATAGAATATATAAATAAATACATTCGCTTTTACGCTCAATAACACAATTAATGTGTAAAAGTTATTGAAATTAATTTATATATTAAAAATAAAGTACAACTGTTAGTCACTTAAAAATCCATTATGTTGCTAAATCAATCATTTTCTTTTAAGAAATTAGATTTGTCATCTTTGTAATTTTTTCTTACAACTGTTCACAAATAGATTATTGACAATGATTAATCTGATCATAGACTTGTCCATCGGTATCTGGGGTAAATACACATAATGATCGATGAACGAACGCGATTTACTCTGATAGCCAATAAGCGTCGCGCGGAACCGGTTAAAAGAGAATGATGTAACGCGTCAAAGGGTTAAACAGCAACATTACAGTTGCATTAATTAACCGGGCATGCCGAGGACTTATCGTTAATGAAACGGTCGCTTGATTAAGATGCAAACGAGACGCTTCTCGCGTACGTGCACATAGCCACGCGCGTCGGCTCGGGTCCTCGCCTCGCCTCGTTCTAACTCACTTCTCCTCCCCTCCTTTCTCCCCGATTGCGAGTCCATAAATCTCAATCCGTAAACTCAAACACCGACGGAATTGCAAATCGTAAGTAACAAACTGCAGCGCAAAGACTCGCGGCATCACAACGAGCGACGGGCGGACGGATAGCCTCCCCCCCCGCTCTTTGAAGCGAAGCGAACGAGAGATCGGTAAGGCATCTCTCGTACCGCGCCACCACCATCACCATCCCTCGCGTCGCCACCGTCACGTCGCGCCTTTGTCAATATTAGGTTTCCCCGTGATTACGTAATAAAGTAAACGTCGTTTTAACCCCTTTACTCGGCGCGCTATCGACCGCCGCTCGAATTAGTTCGATGCAAGTCATGTAAATTAGTCCCGAGCCGTAACTCAGGGGGTGGAAATTGGGGAAAGTGGCGGCGGCGGCGACGACGGCAACGGTAACGGCAATGTCGGGAGTAAGGCGGCCTTATTGCCGGTGGCGACGGGTTAGAATGTCTGAAATATTACGCCGGCAATCGGGCTGTCTAAGCGCGATGGCGACAACGATGGTGGTGACTGTCGCGGTGCGATTAAGTGAGTTTCTTTCTCGCTGAACGAAGACGTTCCCAAGGTAACGGGCTGATCAAATTGCAGAGACGGTCCCCATATATTCCCAACTGGATTAATCACGCGGGCGAAGCCTTGGGATCAAACGCTAATTTCGTACGAGTTAACAATGTGGTTTAAATGCCTATCTAATTATAATTCTGGAATACATCCTCTATTCATCTAGTTTAGTCCTGTCATTTTAAAAGCAAGAAAAAGCTAAATACGATATTTTACGTGCTGAATACAAGCTTGTTCTATCTTTGCTTTATTCATGATAAAAATCACCATTCAATTGAAAGAAGAATTTTGGAAATCTCATTTATTCAATAGACTCTTCAGGTTCAAAAAGATATTGTTGTGTGAGATTTCTGTTTGAACTGAAATATTTGTGCTAGCTCCACGCGAGTGTTATCGAAGATGTTTCTGTCTGCAACATTGAGTCATATGATAAAAGTATTATAATTTATGTAACTCAATTTTGAAAAATGTAACCCGTTTTTAATATTCTCAACTTGATCTGCTTTTATGTAGCGTCTGAAATATTATCCATTTATTAATATTTTTTATTTCCATATCTATAATTCTGTATAGATATAAACTGAGCGTACTGCGAGAAAGTACAGTAACACCGTGATGAGATACCGCTTTTCCCAAAATAGTAGTAAAATCCTCGTTTTATTCCAGAATGCGGGCGCTTTATCCGTCAATAAATTCATGATAAAGCTGAAATTACGAGCGATTGAGGTATATGGAGCGTATGCATGCGGCATAATTCTGTAATCGATCTTGAATTATTGAGTGGAAGTAAAACTGTAGGGTGGAATAATATCGGCGAGGATTTCACCGCGGGCAGCAAGATAGAAATCAGCTTTAATTAATTTCATTATATGTTCATCGCCGGATGGCCAAAATCTACCGGGATGGGGAGAGGAAGATGGTGGTTTGTGGGAACGGGGCAAAAATGCAACATCACACCTTTTTTAATTAATAAATGTCATTTATGAGGCGGATGCTCGTCCGTTACTCCGATTGATGCTATTCAAGACCGACAAAGTTTTCGCTCAGCATCCCGTTCTGTGTTTGATGTCACGTCGGAATACGCCGCGTTCTCGCGAATAATTATCGCAATTCGCAAATGGACGTGCGCAAATTACTTTAAAAGAACGACAATGATAGATCGTTTCCGTACGGATATTTTCGGTATTTTCGATCCATACACCTTGTGACGCTTATCGCCATCATATCACGCCGTAAATTAAGGAACTTCCATAATGTGGTCCTATAAATACAATAGCCAAAGTCTTCGACCGGTACGCAACAACATTTACCATTACCGATTTGCGTGGCGCTTCCAGTATCCGCAAAACCATCGTTCGCGGTCATTTTGCGCCGTTATCGACAATCGCCTTACTTGCACCTCTATAAATTCTCAGTCACATCGCGTGCAACGTACAGGTATAGTCGAGGGCAACGCAACGGATCCACAATTTTCCTCTTCGGGTTCAACGCACTCCGGATGAAAATCTTTATCCGCGCGGTTACTGAAAAATTCAGAAGACGCGCGTGAATAATATTACAGTATACGCGTCAAGTGGATGTTTGAGTTAAACCTCAGGATTCGATATTCGTGCTTCAATATCGAAAACAATAATATCTATTCGATATATCTCGGAAAAATCATAATTTTTCTTGAAATTCTTGGGAATGGAGAGATTACATTAGTATATAACATTCCCATTTTATTCATATATTATGACTTTAAAGTATATATAAAACAAAAAGAGAATAATCGAGATAATACTATTATTATTCTATTAATACCATTAAAGTGAAGAGAATATCGATTCCAAAATTATATTCGATATCGAAAGCGAAAAGTCATTATTTCGATAGCATATATACTCGGCGTTCTATATATAATCAGCGACAATTTTCTGAATAACTTCAATTCCTCGTGTGCGAGCGAAGTGTGAAGTGCGCGCCGATGATGTATCGCTTTATAACAAAGAGGATTTATCAACGTCAATTTGGCGTGCAGGAAGGTACGCGTCTTGCGGCCAGCGACCCGCTATAACGAAGAAACGAGCGGCAGTCGAGGGCAGCCGGGCGGTTAATTTTACTCGCGCCGTTATCGCGAGGACGTTAGAACAACGAGTGAGGTTAATTAATTGCGGACCTTTTTTAATTTGTCTTGCTAGACACCGGGATTACCGCGAAATTTTTAAACCGATACATCCAGTCGAGAAGCGGAAGTGTTAAATTGGAGATACTTTGTTGAAATGCGAAAGGGACTCGGGAGAAATTTATTTAACTCGGAAAAGTTTGCGATGATAAAGAAATGTGATGAAAAACGTGTACTTTGAAACTCTCAGCTCAGGTAAGAAGAAACTTATACCATATATCGTCGAAATTAATAATTTTATTCGGTATACATTTTTGTATATGAACTTACATGACGACTTAGAAGAGTTCACGGAAAAGATTCGCTCTGCGCTTAGTCGTCTTGAAAAACGTTTGAATCATCCTGAAAAAGAACACGCAAGATGGGACGCAAGATTAATTGTCTCCGCTCTAAATTAAGTTATTCACTTTGTTATGGTACCTGAGCTATCGCGCGGCAAGATACATGGCGCATGATAAAGTAAGAGAGCGGAAAAGAGAGAGCGCGTTAGGATTAATGAGGAGAGGGAGAGTTTATGATCCCACGCTTAAAATTCGTCATACCAGTTATATGACAGCAAAGGTATGCTGGAGCATCTTTTCGGCACGTATCTTTCATATTCTTTCTTATTTGAATATTTTCTGTCTAGACGAATTTCTTATTTGCTCGTTTTTTATGTGATAGGAACTATTTCTGTGTAATTTTCTGAAATTCGTAATTGATATCTGACATTTTTTTATTTGGAACTTTTCAACAAATGAAAGCATAATTTTAATTATAATTAAAATAAGAAAGATATAAATAATAATTAACATTTTATGTCCATTGAGTTAAATCAAAATTATGCTAATAATTAATGAACTTAAACAAAATAATGATATCTAAAAATCAATTCTTACCAATGCAAATTTTGAAAGTTTCAATACTTTTTTGCAAACATTTTGCAAAAAAAATAGGAGACATCAGGCAGTATTTAACAAATAAATAATTTTCAGTCAGTCCATTGGAGGTGAAAATAATCGACGGAAACAGACCGTTGTCGGCGGGCAAGAAGTACGACTTGGTCTGCACAACTTCCGGTTCCAGGCCCCCGGCCGCTGTCACATGGTGGAGGAACGGTCAGCGCTTAGTGGATTCCAAGGAGACCGTAAGTGTGTTCCTTGATGGAACAATTTTCGTCTTGTGGCAACATACATTCCACCTAGCTACTCTCGGCAGTGCATAAACTCGAATTTGCAGTCTTAGATAAGAGAGAATTCCTCGATCCCTTTATCAAGGATTACGTTAATGCATATTTACATGGATAGTAGGTACTCTTTTAAACGCGAAAATATAAAAGACTTGCTATTTCTTAAAAAATATACTATGAAACTATGTGATTATTTCTTATAACATAATGCGTTGCTTTTCTGATGATTACATTTTAAATGTAAACGTGAACGTAAATGTTATAATAACCAAGTTTAACTATCCGCATAATGCCAAGTTAAGCTACTTTATCGTTTATGCTCTCTAATCCATTAAAAACGTATCTGTCATCTAGAAAGTTTCGTCCTACGCGTGTCTAAACTTGCGGAATTTTTCTTACATATTTGCTGTGTCTTCCAAACTATAGAAGATATTATGAGAGTTTTAGAGATACTTTTTTCCTCTATTTTTAGTTTATATTTAACTTAAGAAAAGAAATTTATCTACTATGATATATAAATTGGAAAATAGAGCAACGTGTAATTATATATTTTTTATTTTTTTATTTAGTTAAAATTAATATTTTTGGCGATAATTCAGTACCGAATTAATCTCCAACAAAAGATGATTAATTTCTCGCTGCGCCTTGATTCATCTGGTTGACATGTGTCTCTTAATTTCGCGGAGTAATTTCCACGTTCAATTTCCGCGGATTAAGCGGCGCCAAAAAAGATAGGCCGATTACGTAATTGACTGCTGTTTACAGTGAAGTATGTCATACAGGGATTATGTCTAATTAACGGGAAAAAATAAAACTATCCTTCAACGAGACATATTCTTATTGAACATCACGAGAAGTGATAAAAGAGCGCACGACGCGGCGATTTAATGAGAATAAACGTTAAGAATATTCTCAATCCATCATATATCTTTTCACAGCTGTAAACAAAACTGTACGTTCACAGCTGATTTTTCTTGTATATTTGTCTCCCGCTTTTTGTTTTATTTTATTTATCGACTATGCTTTTTTTCAATGAAGATTTCTTGAAGAATTTTTTAAATAAAATCAAATATTATTCTACAGACGTGAAATTAGAATGGGTAACACGATTAGTTGATAACCAGAATCAGTTTTTTCTCTTTTTTTCTAGAATCTATTTTTCCTTCCTTTTTTTCTAAAAAGAAAAACTATTGGGACAGTGCTAGCAATGTTGTAAAACAATTGTTTATTGAACAGTTCGAACGTTTTGTTCACAAAATACCTTCCATATAAATCTTGCATCGATTCACCGTGGAATTGAAAATAAAATGAAAAAAGCTAGAAACTGCTTTATAACGATGTTATGCTATCGAACATACACTGCGTTCTGATAAAAAAGCGTAACATTTCGTCGTTACGGGATTAATCAACGGCAGTAATGAAGAGGTACGCTGCAAATATCGATAAATCTAATTACGGCGCACAGCTCGAATAAAGAATATCTCGCTGGGGCGATTACGATGATACTTGATCTACGAGAACGGAATCCTCTCGCGTGCGTGCATTCTCTCTCTCTCTCTCTCTTTCTCTCTTTTTCCATCCCTTTCGTTCCGATACAATTCATTAATTCATTCAATTTCATTCCGAGCGGGCGGCGAAATAAATTTCGATTTAACGTAAATCGAACGTTCTAACCGGGGCGCGGCGTTTCTGTCGCGAGAAACGGATGAAGGTACTTCGTATACAAAGCAAACAAATGTCAATGGAAACGCGGATTAGCGAACGAAATGAAAGAACGTACTTTCGAATAAATTGACCCGTTGTCAGGCGAAATCGAGCATCGGCCGCTGTTTATTTTCTACTTCGATTTCTCCCGTGCTAACCCCGATAAAACACGCGGGATGCGCGAGGGGATGGTGCACACGACGGCGCAAACAACGCGTACCCGCCGCGTTTTGATCCGCACTTAAGACGACGACGTAAATATTTGCCGGGTAGCGGCGGATTAAGGACGACGAGGGGCGAAGGGCCCGCGCCGTGCGGAACAGAGAAAATATTATTTCGAAGTCGATATCCAACGCTAAGCGACGCGACACTGGAGATTGTTTTGTTGCTTACGTAAGAAAGTTAAACAGAAGCGACGGCCGAAGAAGAGGAAAATGCGAGGAAAGAATCGGTATAATCCACGGTGGAATGTCGACCAAGAAGGCCCATCTTTCTTCTTACTTTTCCCGTAATCACGCAGTTGCTCGACGAGTTCTCCGCTCTCAGCTTCGAGCACAACTGCGCGCAAAAATAGCTACCGTGGTATATACAACACTCTCTCCTCCCCCATAAACGAGGGTTCGAGTGCTTTTCCCCCGTATCGTATCGCGAAATTGCAGCAATTATGTTAATCGATTCGACCTCCCCGGAATGCGCACTCGGAAATATATTTTTAATGGATGGCGCATCTCATTTCGTAATTATCTTTGCGCGGGTCACCGCGCGAAACGGTGCGAAGCTCTCCGCCGCCATCGAAACGAAATTAGAGTCCGCTGCCGTTGATTTATTTCCCCAACAAGACGCGAAATTTATTATTCGCGCGCGCTCTCTGCCCCCGGATTATTTTTTAATCGCGCGACGGGATCGCGCGGGGGGAGGAATATCTCGCATCCCGCTGCATCCGTTGCGCTCTCGCACGAGATTGAAAGCTCGACTTTGTGTTCACTTTTTCCAACGCCACAGGAAAGTTGAAAAACCGCTCGGAATATTTTGAGATTTTATGAAATATTTTACGTTATATTTCGTTCAGGGATATAAGTAATGTCGGCGTTACGTTTTTCTGACTGCCCTGCGCTTAATTTCCGTTTTATGCGAAGAGCGTAATCCCTAAACTCAGTTCATTGGACGGAGCGAGCGTTTGCACGAGCATGGATATTTAATTCACGTAAGGTAAAGCAGAGGTATTACGGGTGCTTCATAATCCATGAACTTGATTTTTCGTAAGCTACGGCATTTTTAAATAGCGTGTAAATATTGAATTAAAAATTGTGAATTATAGTTGATTTCGAGGGATAACGATACAGGGATAACGATATAAAATTAAAATATAAAATATATGAGAGGTGCAGAAATGAAACTTGAATTCTTCATGATTTGTGGTAAGATTCAAAAAGATTCATGATGTCAGTCTGAATAAATTATCTGGATTTTACCTTATATCGAGATATTAAATTGGCGAGGTGCAATGTAAATTTTATCATACAATTTTATCCGGAGATAATAGCCGTTCAATAAAGCAATTTTCACTTTATAATATCGAGAAAGATAAAAGAAGAAAAAAATATAAATATTTCGCAGCTTCTTTCCTCTCGACATCTCGAAGCTATTCGAGAAATATTTACTCTGACAACAAAGAGAAAACAATTCTCATGCGAATGTTTCGAGGTCGTACATTGATCGACTGTTGTAAAATTGGGACACGCGTTCACGCTCGCGCTCTGCTCGATTTGTTCTGCGCGATCAAAATCGATAGTAAAAAAAAAAGTTCGCTTTCCGCCATTAATACGCGTTATTTACTCTCGCACTGCCATCAAACGACGGACCACTATTTACGGAATACTAACTGGCAAATAACTCATTTACGAAAAAGACAGCTTTGCCGTATTTTTCACCCTTATGTACGCTCGCAAATCCTTCCGATTGTATAGATAGACAGAGATAAATTTCGGTTACCGTATCGACGTAAGCGGTTAACTCGACGTATTGGGCGTCCATTAAGGCATCGATTTGCTTTAATTACAAGCGCGAACTTGCGACGCTCTGATTTAAATTATTCGACGCCTAACGACGCTTTTACTACGGACTCGTACCCGCGATAACGATAATTCTCGCGCCACCCTCGCAATGAGACACACTTGTGCGCGGCCGTACACCGGATACACACGTGCGCAAAAGAGAACCTTATTTTATGGTCACTTTAAGGAGCTGTACGAACCGTAGTCGAGCTTGCAAATTACATTGAGTGCTTGCCCCGACGGTGTAAATCGAATCGGAAGTCCTCCGGCGGCTTTTCACGGAGATGCGCGTCTGATTATTCAGAGTTATCTACTACTTGAACGAGTTTCGGACAAATCGACTGATGACGACTGTTTCAAACCGAACATTATAATATGTATTATCTGTAAATATCATAAATATTCTTTGCCAATTTTTGTCTAATTTTTTCTGAAATTTCTTGTATCACTTTTAAAGAATAAAATAAAATCTGAAGAAAATGTTTTATTTGCTCGTATTTAAAGAGCAACATTTTATGAAGAACGATATGTAAGTAATACTAAGTAATTAGTACAAAGCGTGTTATATTTTTCATACTAGATGGAAAATTGAAAACCTCTCATTAAAAGAAAATTAAAATTTATTTATGAAAAAGTTAAAATGTTCGTATTTTGAAAAAATTCTTTAATAATATAAAATTGATAGATGAAGCGATATATGTTAAAAAATTATATTATCTATATGCATCATCTCGTACTACTTTAGAAGTTTTATCACCCATAAGTTTCTTAGCCAATGACGGATACGTTTTTAATATATTAGATAAAGAAGATAGTTAAGTATGTGAAATAAACAACCTCTAGAAAAATAGGAAAGCGCGGGTTTTTTTTATTTACTGCTTGCTCTTATTTATTTCCTCACATAAGTCGCAGAAATTAATAAAGCACACGTGCCTTGAATAATTCAGTGAAACCCTGTCGTAATGACGTTCCAGGCTTCCAAAAAAGATAAAGGCCACTTCTTTATTGTTAGAAAATAGGCCGTTCCCTCGAGGAGGATAACGAGGAATTGATCGGGAATTTCGACTATAGCGCCGACCCTCTAGGTCGGGTGATAGATACGTTTTTAATATATGGGGGTTGAACGTCGGCGCCATTGATGACAGCGCAGGTGAATAGGCGAACGATCGTTTTGAGGAGGAAAAAGAGAATAAATGCGACGAGTGTTGGCGGGAGTGGGGGGGCCTCGGTGAACGTTATCATAATGTTGTTACAGACCTCCGTCGATGGGAACACGACCACCAGCGTTTTATCTTTCATGGCGACGAAAGCAGACGCAGGCAGACACTTGTCGTGTCAAGCTGAAAATCGAATCATGGGAACCGCGCCGATAGAGGACGGCTGGATACTCCAAATACAATGTAAGCTCATAAACGGTGACGGCGCCCGAATCCAGCTCCGTTCCCCGGGGCGCATCCGACGCTCTTTCCTTATTTATTCAGACGCCGGGAATCCGGTCGATTTTGACGGTTTATCGAAGGTCGTGATTCGCAGACACGCCGGAGACGCAGATCCAGCTCGGCACGTCGCTGAATCCGAACACCATACGCGAGGGCACGGATGTCTACTTCGACTGTCTCATACAGGCTGAGCCGGCGGTATACAAGGTGGAATGGCGGCATCAGGTGAGCGCGAATAAAGTCTTACTCAGGATGAAACTATAAACGTTGTTTCATAGCGGCTTCCGAGTACCTGATACTTCTGAGTATATTTCTGACAATTCGATGCAGACAGATACTGGATATACCAAATCACTACGAAGTGTATCTTAAAACGAAACATGAGAACATCTTCCGAAAATCATAGACCGTTGGACGACGAAAACAAGTTGTTTCAAAAATTTTTAAGAAACAAATTTTGTAGAGAGCGCAAAACTTGAAATTACAAAAATTTATTCCGCGAGATTTATTTAAAAGTTTTATTCTGAACCAACTTAATTTAACAGTCCAATTACCGCATCCACAACATCCGCGCGTGAAGTAAAATTTATCATAATTACACCGGTGTTTCTCGGTTCATTAAAAAAAATTTCCAGAGAAGATTCTCTGAAAAAAATCAGGAATTCTTGAATCATTCTCCGGAGATGTTATCTCCGGAAATATTTCCTCGTTCCGCCTCGCTGCGAATTTATCATTAATCAATCTCGAAGATGCGTAACAATGTTCGTCGCGAGTAATTCGTCCGGATCTCTAGCGCTCGGAAAGTTCGAAAACCCGGGTGTCGTAAACAGATTGGTTTCTCGTCGGCTAACAAGCTCGATTATGCCTGTACTCGCGCGCCACGCGAGAGCATCAACTTACGTTAAGACCGAATACAAACTTCGAGATTCGAAGCATCAAACTTTTATAATAACTTCCCGCCACCCCTGCCGCGATGAGCACCCGCTCATCTTCCCGCTCTTGCATCTGACGAGCGAGATGTTGTATTGCTGCTATTCACTGACATTCGCGTATGTATCGTACACACACGCGGGAGATAATCCTCGCTTCCCTGCGTAGCCGGAAGTTCAATCTAACGGCGAGAGACGCCAATTACCGTGTTTCTTCCAGGGCAAAGCACTCCATCACAACATCACGCAGGGCATCATAATCAGCAACCAGAGCCTAGTGCTGCAGGGGGTTGATCGCAAAAGCGCCGGCAATTACACGTGCGTGGGATACAATACCGAGGGCGACGGCGAGAGCTCGCCCTTTTATCTGAACGTGATGTGTACGTATTTTTAAATCTGCAGCGCTAGTAGTAGAATACTGAATAGGACAGACGTTTCACACGTCACAGAAGAATTTATTCGTGTGCATAGAGGGGATTATAAATTAAATCTAGAATTTTTTAAAATGATTTATTATTTAGTATTTTTTCTGGATCAATCGTGCCATAATGCTGTTGGCAGTTAATAAATTAAATGAAACGTTAATAAAAATGATTAACATTATTTTAATGAAGCATATAGAGGTTAACTTTTATCGATATATATTGCATATTTTAAATGTTATTTAGATTACAGTTTTAAGTACACTACTAAATCCTCTCAATATAGTTAAGTAATAGTTCAGGTTATTTATCATATTTCATCGTATAATGAAATATATGTATAATTGTTAGTGCTTATCGATGTTAATCTATTTGAATTATTACAGTCCTAAATACGGTGCTAAGTCCTCTCGATGCTAAATTTATATATAATTTATATTAAGAATAATAATGAGAAGATCGCAATGAAAGCGTATTTGTTCGATCGGTTTTAATTAATAATGGTTTATAATGAACAAAGATTCGATGCTCCCGTAAATTTCCACTGTGAAATTTTAATTTCTGGCTTATATGCGTACATCTATGCGTCCCTTGCGTGTACAATATTATCGGGACACCCAGCTGTTTATCCGTTTGCGCGCAGATTATCACGCGCGATATCGAAATATTTCGGATCGCAATAGTTTTGTTAATCAATTTGAATTTATCTGAAAGCCCCGAATCAGCTGATCATGAAACGTAAAGCCTATTACTCGTGCATATTTAATATAGAAATTCACAGTTAAAAATTATAACAAACACATTATTAATATTTTATCCGGCCAGCTTTAAAAAAAAATAAAGGATTGAGCGAATTTGGAGAATGTCTAATTTGATAATAATAAAATTACTTAATGCTGAAAATTAAACTGTCCGACCATTTATTTAAAAAAGTAGTATTGAAATGAACTTTTGGTAAAATTTTAAATCCTGATGAAAATCTCCTGATTTTAGCTACTTTATTATTATTGCAGAGTTATTTATTATTAGCATAGGAATTAAAATATTCATGCAAATTAAACTTTATTCATTTATTCATTTAAATAAACGACAGAAATATTCAAAAAATTACAAAATTATTTTAAAAATACAATTTATAGCTGAATTATCAAGATAGTAAAAGTTCAACAAATTTGAAATAATACTTTTAATAGAAAATATTAACTCAGATTTCTTAGGAAATCTTTGCAAAATTGAAACTAGAATAACAATAACTGTGCATTTTATTTATGATTAATCAAATCCCTTATTAGATCTTCGCGATAAACTTGAAATAGATCGCGAAATATCGATAAATTATTCTCAGCTCGTTCAATACTAGCGTAAGAAATGCATAAGCCGCACAGGACCAAGATACCCTTCGTGCCCCAATTATTTGTCGGTGATGTTCGACGTTCGTGCCCGCAGTCGCCCCTACGTGCAAGCCGAACCAGACGAAGGTCCACGGCGTGGCGAAACAGGAGAAGGCGAATATATCCTGCCAAGTAGATGCAAATCCGCCGGAAGTGCAATTCAAGTGGACCTTCAATAACTCCGCCGAGAGTATCGACGTTGCGGCCGGTCATATCGCGCGGGCTGGCACATCCTCCATCGTCTCATACACACCAATGACGGAATTAGATTACGGCACGTTACTCTGCTGGGCTAGCAATCACATTGGGCAACAACAAGTGCCCTGTGTATATCACATTATACCGGCGGGTAAGAGATATCTGAATTCGTATCGCGATATTTCGCGAAAATGCGAAGCGACGTGACGGCCGATACGCAGCGTGAATTTTTGATTTAGAAGATTGATCGTCACGACGCGTTTGCGTGACGTGGCGTAACGAAATTATGCAAACTGCAAACAAATTTTTTTAAAAAAATCGATAGGTAATATTTCTCTCGCACTAACTCGATTCAATTCCTCTTTAATTTATTATTAATCCTTGGCGTGAGCTAGAATAGGAAATGGAAAGAAACTTCTTTTTTAGAAAGAATATAGTAGAAGCCAGTGATTATAATTTTAAAATCTTCCCCACATGTCACGTATTAAAAATTTATGCTTGTACAAAATGAATTTCTATCCGGCGTTTAACTCGACCGCAATTTCGTAAATTAATAAAACTAACATTAGAAAGCTAATAGTTTTCATCCGAGAAATTTAAATCTTTCGGAAATTGCAACTTTATGTTAATTTAGGATACGGGTTTTATTCTTAGTTACCAAAGTCTAACATTTGCGTAACTGAATAACTAATGCGAATCTCAGTATAAAATTGGAAAGACGTGAGGTATTTAATAAAATCATCCAATTACGTGAAACTTCGAAGGCTTGTAATCATAATTAGTTTCAATTATATAGTATTGTTATAATAACGACTTAGATAACGTGATGATTGAAGAATTCGCATTTATCTCTGAATATCAATAGTTTTTGAAATGTAGATTAAATTTACAAAATTATTATTATTTTATCGTATGTTTCTCTTCCTTTACATTCGCAGCGTGATAACACAAAAGAAATCTGGTTTGTTTAATTATTAAACAAATTATTACGACAAACAAATATTGTTGCTTTTTATTCAAATTCGATTAAAAAAATAGTCTGTAGTAAGTCCAATGGATTCATCCGTAGCATTGGCATCGTGATTCTCATATCCGCATTTCTGCCGCGTATCGATGCTCGAGTTACCAATTAATTGCGATTCGCGAATTGTATGCTATCGGATTGCTCTACAAAGAAAATGCGCGTATACGAGGATGTGTGCATTCCGGATACATAAAGGAAAACAGCTCCCGTCTCTCGCACTGACGCAAAAAGAAAGCAAATCCAACGTCGAGCGAGTAAAAAGGGGACATCGCGAGAGATGGTAGCAGATGTCCGGTGCGCTATGATTTTTCAGCAACCATAAACGTGAGAACAACTCGGCATATTCCTGCTTATTTCCTTTTCTTTATTCCTTCCCTCTTGTTCCTTCCACGAGGCAATATGCTGTTATCGTTTGGTTCGCCCTTTTAACCAGCTTTTACGAGCCGCGAAGTACCGCTCGGCTAATGCCTTTAGAAAAAAACCCAGACAGCTGTATATCTTTACAGTCGACTCGGTTACAAGTGGCTTGTATGCGCCAGCGCACCGGATTTACAGGGCAACTATCACGCCCTGATTCGCGAATCTACCGCACGCGAAACAATATGTTGCATAACGTTTCCCCTTTCGCGCCGTCTGTGTGAAACTATACATCATTTCGTGAGAAAAAAACGCAGCATTGAAAGTTGGAGTAAACTGCAGAAACTGCTGACGCTAAAGAGTTACCGCTTTACTTATGTAATTAGTTCCCTTAAAATTCAGCGCACTTTAATATAGCGTAAAAAGTAGAAATAAATAAAGTTCAGGAAACTACAGAGAAGTTGTTACGCAATTTTTTTTACACTCGTACTTTTTTTTTCTTTCATATTTTTCATTTGTAATTTTTGATTCCGAATGTGTGGGGCTTCAGAGTTCCATGGTTTGAGAGAAAAAAAGAGTTATTCTATTTTTCTAAACTATAGAAAAATGTAGCTTTTATATTGAACATTAACCATTTTTAATAAAAGGCAACAGGCCAATATTTGCTAAATATAGAATTGAACGGGAAAAATTGTTTTACATTTTTTATTTAATCTGAACGCAAAATTGTTAGCAATCTTAAGAGGCTTTTCCTGTTGTTGGCACGCAAAACGAAAATATCTCGGTATTATATCGTTACGATATTACATCGTTGTTAATTCATTTATTTTTCTACAATTCGCTTTGGCCAACGCCAAATAGAGGCAAATATTTTAATCTGTATCTATCAAAGCTTCAATATTGTTTTAACAGTTATTAAAGTTTTAAAGCACTGAAAGAGATTCACAATCCGATAGTCATTTCCCAAAAAATTGATATAAAGCGTCAAATTCATTGATATCATAAAATTTTATTGCTGTATATGATTTGAGTTCATACATTTTCAACTTAAATCGTTTTTCATCATTCTGTCGTTTCGCTTTTGTTATCCTTTTGCCTACTCTAATAATTCCGACACGCAAAAATACATCCGATTATCAAAATGGCGCACTTGAAGAACTTGAAAGTTATCCAGCGATATTATCGCGGCTTCGTGATCATTACGAACTGTTACGAGCGCGCGAATAGTCTCTCGTGTAGGCAGCGCATTTTTAAAACGCAGGCGAACCTTATCCGTGACAGGCCGACCAGACATGGTTCACAATTGCACGACTTCGAACACATCGACCAACTCATTTTCCGTGCGGTGCACGGAGGGTTTCAACGGCGGCCTGCCGCAGTCCTTTCTGCTGGAGGTGCGCGAGAGCAACAGCCAGGAGTTGCGTGCCAATCTGACGTCGTCGGTGCCGCGTTTCAGCGTCACTCGCTTGGAGTCCGGCGCCCTTTATCAGGCCTGCATTTACGCCTACAACGACAAGGGTCGCAGCGAGGCGATGGTGGTGCAGGCCGGCACTCTGAGGCTGCCGGAAAAACAATTGACGTCCGAGTCGGGTGAGAGAATTCTCCTATTTCTTTCCCTATTTTTCATATTCTTGCGCTAAGAATCGAAAATATGAAGAAAAACATGCGCACATATGTATCATGATGTAACTATATGTTTCAATGCATATGGCCTTATATATTAAAGTAAATTGATTCTCATTTAATATTTCAAAGATTTCTGTAAGCTTTCGAACAGGCTTTGGTATTCGATTTGCTTGGAAGTTCCAGGAAAGTATTGACTCGAGAGCCATCATTTTACGTGGTGTATTCTACATGAGTGGTTTTCAAATCTTTTTGCTTGCGACATAAAATTCTTTATCGTGAAAGGTCTCACGACTATAACACACTTTTTTCGAAAGAAAATTGACACAAAGTCCATTTCCGGGAAATAAAATTGTGAGATCGATCTTGTGAAGTTACAATAAATTGATTAATGATGAAAAAAGGTATCATTCTACAATATCATAGATTATCGAAAACATAAATTATAATTTTAATCCTTAAAGATCTCATTTCTTTTAATTCTCTTTAAAACTTTTTATGCGTGTTTCTCTTTTTTTATGTATGCGATATCTACGCGATTATACGATATGTATTAATTCCAAAAGGCCACGCGAGATTTAGGTAATTACGAAAAAAATTCCATGTCGATGAGGCAGCGCGAGCGAAGAGCCGCTGCCAATTGGCCGAATTGATGAAAAGCTATCAACTCAATATTAATTCGTTGAGCGAGCCGCGTAAAAAGCTCCCGGCGCTTTTATAACTCGACGCGAAAAATTGGGTCAGAAATTGGCGATTTAATACCACCGGACAATTTTTCCGTTGTTTGCCCGATGCAATTGTTATCGTAATTTTTAATTCACCTACCACCGATGTCCGGGGGATCGTGCTTTATATTTCTATTAAAATAAAATACGCCCCGCTATATTTGGAGCATTATTCGTTGTATTTCGATAGGATATGCAAACAAGTCGAGCGTGACACCTGTGCCACGTACTTTTTACATTTTATGAAAAAACGTGTCTGTTGCGTTATTAACATTTCGTGTAGCGCAAACTGTAATATTATTGTAATGTTATTGTATCGCGTAATACATATATTAAAAATCAAAGCGCTTAAAAATGCTTTTCATTAAAGAGAACGTCATGTGTCGAAGTACATGTGACTGAAAGCTGTTTGAAATGGTTACGTGATAGTATCATCTTGAATAGACGATTCCATGCTCGATATCGATCACTTTTAATTCTCAATTCTTCAACCATGGATTGCAGAACGACCGAGGCAACACGATAGCCTGACACCGATGCTGAGCGTGACGATCGGCGTTGTGATGGCCCTGATTATCGTCGCGGTCATAGTGATGGTCGTTTTACGAATCCAGCACACGCACGTGGAGGAGCAGAACAAATCGCAGATGGAGGATCACGCGAAGCAGACGAAGGCCGTTCCCATACAAAGGGAGCTACGATTCCGAGAGGGATGCAGCTTGCTCGCGGACGAGAAGCATCCCAGCAGCCCGTTCAGAAAGCTGGACACCAGCGGCGATCTCAGCGAAAGTGACGAGAAGAATCCTGACATTATTCCACAGCAAATTACTGGTTCGTATCTTCGTGATTTCTGTATTAATTCTGAGTTTGACAAGGCTACGAGAGTGAGCTAAAAAATGACGTCACGAAAA
This sequence comes from Cephalotes varians, assembly GCA_037157785.1. Lineage (NCBI taxonomy): Eukaryota > Metazoa > Arthropoda > Insecta > Hymenoptera > Formicidae > Cephalotes > Cephalotes varians. The sequence goes on along the minus strand of JANQDE010000017.1, from coordinate 2,695,884 downwards.
ATTTAAAAGAAACGATAGAATTAACAAAAATCGAAAATATATATTTCTGTCTTTTCAATTTTTCTGCAGAACGTACATTAAAGTAAATTAAAAATATCGTTATATGATGTAGTAAATTAAAGGAGTACAATTCAAAAAATAAATTACGAAATATCCAAAAGCACTTTCTTCAAGAAAATCTCGCCGATGGAATGCTTTTGTTCGTTTTATGCGGTTATTTCGGAAATTCTCTCGACCGTGTTTACGCGGTCGTAAAGTGGTGAAATTTATTGGTTGTAAAACTATCGTAAAATTTTTGCGCAGGTGATGAGCCGTCGGAATATTTAAGGAAGAGACGTCTGGTATCAACGATCGAAACGTCACCATCGAGAAGTCTTCTGGAGCACTCGACGGTGACTTCCATCAGCGGACACAGCAGTTATGTCGGCTACTGCACGATCCGCAACGGCATGCCGCTGCACGAGTTCTCCAACTTGTCAACGAAGCATAAAAGCGTGAGTTCATTGAGGATTCAATAATATAAATGTGCAATTATCCCGTAAATATTTAGCGAAACAACAGAGTAGTTTACATTGATTGCAACTGAATGAATTAGATTAAATAATTGAATTTAATACCAATGATATGTAATAATGATAACGTCCTGCGATTTTCTTTCTCTCTTAAATATTTACATCACACGACCGTATTAATTCGTCGATAGACGAACGAAAATCATGAGTGACACGTTTCAGTTTCAGCCGATGATGAGCGACGTCTACGAGAGCGGCATGTGCACTCTGCCCAGGCAACACTGGCCCAGTCATAGCGTTCAATCGATGTCGATGACAATGAGTCCTCCGATGTTGTATACCGGTCTGGGCGTCGTCACTAGGACCTGTCCGAGCGGCACGCTACCGACGAAGGATTGTGAGACACGAGTGCCCGGCCAGTGCTGTCCAACGGTCCAGACGCAAAAGGATGCGACGATAGGCACGCCAGTGGTGATGGCCAAGAGGGAGAGTTCCGTGTGACCCTACACCCACCACGGGGCCTGCACCTGCAGCGTGAGCGAGCTGCTGTGAATCACGCCGTTGTCAATCGCGAGATAGCCGCGAATCCCGAACAACGCGAGCGTCCAGGAAACGTTCGGAAGATATCAGGTCACGTGAAAATTAGAACGTCTTTTAGGAATGAAGCTTAAATTAAAACTCCAAAAGACGTTTGGACAATTGTTATCTAGATCTGAAAATTAAGATATCTCCTTTGGACGATTCATAGAGGGATAATTCCTTTTACCAAACTAAAACATCCCTCCGACGCCCGTGTCGTCCGGGACGCTTCGGGCGTGCGAGCCGGTTCGAGTTCGACGGGTTTATGTTTCCACTCCATGACAAATGTTACGATTTGCGTCTCTCTGTTGAATCAAGTGCCCTTTTTACACTGAAGAACGACGAACATTCCAATCGGCTGCTCTGCCGGCTTCTCTCATCTCATGTGCATAGCCTCGTGATCGAGCCCCGATGGAACCACGACGGGCATCTCGTATGGTAGAGAGTGAGTCTACGAAAATGTGGGCAAGCTCGCAAGCTCGCCGCACATACTCCTGTACATACCTCGAGACACGGAAGATATTTTGTACGAGTCGCGTATATTAACGATTTATTCCCACTTTTACTATGAACAACACTGTACAATTTGTCTAGTCGATGTAAGTATAAATATGTATATGCGTTAAAGTCGTCGAGGAGGCGCCAGACCAGAATAACGTACACTGAGGGGAATGATCATCGCCGTCACGTCATGCCGCGCACGCGGCGTAATTATTTATAGTGTTAACAACGCATAAACGCGAAATAGCGGGACTCTCGCGGGTACGGGAGAGAAAACGGGAGGCGAAGTTGTCAGAGACATATCGTTTGTATCTCTATCCGCGAGAATTGCGAGACGAGGTGGACGAAGAGCAACGGAGTAATGAGACGAAAGATGAAGAAAGAGAAAGGAGAAGAGAGGGGCAGATAGATGAAGAAGAAAAAAAAGAAAAGAATCCCCGTCGCGCTTTCGTCTCAGTCTGCAGGATTCTGGATGTCATCGTAATATTAAGTATCTCTTGTACAATGTATAAAGTAACGACTTCCTTCGAAGTAAATGTACCGAGTATGATGAACGTTGTTTTTTCAAAGTCTTAAATCTTACTCTATATAAAGAGAGAATGCCCCCGATTTAAAAAAAAAGTGTGGTACAGTAATAGCACTTCTAACTTACTGCCTGTTTCGACGCTTGTGAATCTCATTGGTAATTTCATTCGGCAGAGGTTTCTCGACCTTTCTGTATCATATAGCTTTAAAATGAGAAAAAGAAGAGAAACGAAGGTTCGTCGAAGGTTCATCTCGTCATATCCTCCGTACGATACAGGGATAATCTCGTCGTCGATTAGACCGGTCCGAGTCGCGTCTCCGGCCACCGGGTTGTTAATCCGCGAAAGGTAAGATGAAAATTAATTATGTAGCTTTCTCCTTGATATCGAACAGTCGATTACTAGGAGGTTCAGCTATATTATTACATGAGACGCGTCAGAAATCTCTCCTTTTCGCGCGAAGTGATAATACCCCGTACTTTGCTTCGGTCTGTACAGATTGATTTTTCGCGTATAGGATTACGCTCCGAGCACGCGACGATCCTGCTGCGACTGCAAGGACTCACGTGAGGATCAGAATACACTTCACACGGCGTGAGAAGAAGAGAGAGATATCTTTTGATGTTCATGTATTATACCTAATAAGATCGTCGTGTATCTAATCGTTCTAGAATTCGATATCGTAATTAATCTACCGAAATGATTTTTTTTCTGACGTTACAGCGCATCCCACGCTCTCTGAAGCAGCAATATCGATCTACTTCAGAAAGCTAGGAATTCGAGACAAAGCTCTTTCAAGCGAAAGCTAATTGTTTTCGTTGGAAAATCGTTGTTCCTTTCACGCTTTAATTATTAAACCTTAAGTGATTTTTCGTCTCTCTATAAGCGAGTTTTATCTTCGGAGTCACGATTTCTGTCTCTTTCAACGTGGCAATGCCAAAAGCCAAAAGTTTCGTTGAAGCAGCACGGTATTTATTTATCAGATCGGAACTTCGCGCAAATTGACTATAAAGGAAATGTAGGTTGTGACTGTTTGCAGTCGCGTCGTCGTTGCAGTCTGTTATACGTGCTTGCAAATGAATATGCAGAGGAGATGGTCCTGCACATGAACGAAACGCACGCGTCCGCGTTTCCGTTCACCATAGAGAGAATGGCGGGCAATTATCGGGGATACTTAGCGAATTATTCGATGTGTAAGGAAAGTAGAAAACGGCGGAGATTTTACGAGCCGTAAAAAGGTATCGAGAATTTCTAGGGCGAAGATGTTGTTTCCTCGATCGCTTAGACGTTACGTTAACACGTCGCTCCCGTGAAGATCTATTAAAAAATGAGGTGAATCGTTGATTATTATTATTATTACTGCCATTAATGGAATTGATGTCGGAACATTGTGAGTGTATGTTGTCGAAGAGAACTTTTAGTAATCGTTGATATGCAGCCGATACGCGCGTTCCTCCACTCCCTCCCCCCCCGCCCCTTGTTATAACTTTTGCACACACATAGAGATTGTAGCCGTATGCAATATAAAAGAACGCAACAAAGAGATTCTACGATCTCGACGACGGGGAAATGTCACAGGAAAACGTACAATAAAATCTGGATCCAACTGCCAAAGTTTTCTATACTTTGTTCGTATGTGTGATCACTATATACGCGCACTATACTACAAAAACCATGTGAACTTTTTAATAAATAACAGATTTTGTCTAACGAGAGACACGATCGTCTGAGAAAATATATTTATTCCATTTTATCTGCACGTTTAATTAAATCCAAAAAAAAAAAAAAATCAAGAGGAAAAAAGCGGAAAAATAAGTCATTGTTTTTCTGTATCTTTGCTGGTGATAATTGATTCAGGCGCATCTCTACTTTTCGCTGTTCCGGTGATTCGGAACCTTTCGGCCATCGAACACGTCGCGAGGCATGATATCGCAAGGCGATGGCCAGACATTGTTATCTGAAAAACAATTAAACATTATTCGCCAGCCAGCACTGGAAGATCAACGTGAGTGTTAATATTCTTCGATCGCGCGTAAGTGTAATTGATCCTCAGCGAAACATGATATTTCGACGTCGATCGCACTCGTTTTAGTGTAACTTAAGTGTAATCGATCGAAAACAAGACATGTCAAGGGGATTTTTTTTTTTTTGTTAATTTTTCTCAAGGGTAAGAATGCGTCGCTGCACTGTTCCGTATGCGTCACTGCCTGTATATCGTAATAATGAGACCGGATCTGACCAGTCGCCGCTTGCGCGAGACACATTGAAGTTTGTATATGTACTTAGTTTAGGACTATCTCCGACATACACACACACGTACACACACGAGTCTCATGTACCCCAGAACGTTTTTTTGATATTGTAAATATTCTGAAATAAATAATCGTTTTTATTCACGCGACACGCGTGATTATTGTGTCCCTTTGCGGCGATCTTCGCGCGGATCGACAATGATTCGATTAGTTTCTGATGTTCAATGTTATAATCCGCTTATTTTTTTATGAAACTCGAGGTATAAATATCCAACCAAATCTATCGACAACAAATTTTGTAAAGTGTCTACTACAAAATTCGTCGACAGAAATTATGACAAATGTCATGGCAGATAGAAACCGAGCAAAATTTGACATTTCGCAATTTTTTTAATGGAATATTCTATTTGTCATTTATTATTCCATTTGTTATTGGTAATTTATTATTATTTCGTTTTATATATTCCATTTAAATAATTACAAAATGACAGAGTCTGTTCGATTTCTACTGGCAATCTGTCATAAAATGTCGACAGATTTCGCTGGCAGAACACGAGCTTAAATTGACGCCAATCCTACGCAATAATCTGTTTGAACCTTCTGGCAGACAGCTTACATTTTGCTTACTGGATATACGTGTTCTTACCGTCCCAAAACGCGCTCGGCGACGCATCAGAATACATTTGCAAATACTCCTCGACAGTTTTGAGCACGGGCGAGTTCACGTTCAAGAGAAATTCGATGAGCGTACTCTCGGGGAGATACCGGGCCGCTTTGTCCCCTAAGTTCCGTAGCACGTCTTGAGCGTCGATCGACTGTAAAATCGAATTAAATCAGCGTCACGAGGTAAAATGGAGAAAATTCTTAGCTTTATGTACTTAGTATCTCAGATTCAAAATCCCCCTTCCCTGAACAATTCTTTGAAGCCTCATCAAACCTCTGTCCGACGTGCGCACAGAACGGACGCTTTATATTTCTTTTAGATCTCTGTAAAATTGCGAACCTTTTCACGCATCGCATTTGCAATATACTCGCATAACGTGTACACTTTTATTAGACAGTTTGAGACTTGCTTCAGAATTTCATCCAATGTACAAGCTTCTAACGTCCCTATTAAAGTCGGCGGTATCGTATAGACGTGGCACCACCCTGAGAAGAATCTCTGCAAGTGCAATATGTATGCGCAATCTTTTTTTTTATGTATACACATGCATCACATATCAGACTACCGACTTGATGAACGTGATGATATGAAGGCAAGGGAATTGCTTTTCCAAATTTACATTCACTGTCGTCCGTGGCGTATATAAGCTCGTAGTGCTTATAAATAATATCTTCCCACGCCTATCAAGAGAATAAATCTCCGCCTTATTTCCATTTCTTGCTTCAAGAAACAAATAACGACGAATAGATGGATCAAAAATGAGAATTGCGATCGCCAAAGAAAGATTTTACAATTTAAAGATTTGCAACACAAATAAGTAATAATTTATTTCTATGGTATAATGTTATATAATATGAAGATAAAAATATTTAAATACCTCTAACATATGAATATAACATGTTGGATAAACAAGAAAGAGTCCTGTGATGGGCATGTTATTGTAATCTATTTGTAAATCCTGTATAATATTTTCCATTCTCTACAAAATGTAAATTATTATATATTATACAAATTATTATACAAAAAGTAAAACTTTTTAATCGCGACTTGTGTAATTAGAATTTTGTATAGTTTTATAAAATTATTGTTTCTGAACAACAGGAACATAAATTGTTTTTGATATTCATTCATTATTTTCATTATTTTGAACGTTATTAATATAATGTCGCGAATTATGTTTGTTATCATTTCTCGAAATATAATAAATCGTTTTTGAAGATCATTGCAATTGCAATTACAAGACTCTGAGATATGACATATATAATTTACGATGGCACTCACCTTTCGCAAAACTTCGTGAGCTCCGCGATATTCCCCAAAGTAAACGACTCGCGTAACGTAAGTTTTCTAAAAAGAGAATACGACGTGTATCGTGTATTTCAAGAATATGAACTATATAAACTTTACTAGCTTCTTACATCGTTTTTGTTTAATTTTTAATATTACAAATATTTTAGAAATAATATTTTTTTATACGCAAACTTTTTAGTCACTATTTCAGTATTATTTTCATTTAAAAAATTTTAGTTTAATTATAAATTATAAATATGTTAAACAGTACAACTTACGCAACTAGCAGCGCGAAGATTATATTGCACCACATCTAAAACGCTTTTTCTCACTGGTTCAGTTAACGATTCCATTAGCTCTCAAAATATTTTTATTTATTAGACATTAATGCATGTTAATTATAATATCCTGTTACTTTTTAAATTCTTTTACATAAAAGCAGAAAATCTGCGTGATTTTTTTGTAATTTCTGGCCCATGTAAAACAATACAATGGTGAAAAGAGCGATTTAAATGTATTCAAAGAATTCTCGTTCAACCTGAATATCATAAATGCTTACTTTGAAGTTATCTTCGTTTATTGCAAGTTTTATATACGCAGTGAATAAAAATGATATCTATACATTCGGCGTTCATGAATACTTTAATAATAGATAAATCTGCGTCAAGAATTGAGCTGCTCTGCGTCATGGATAAATAAGGGGGATAAATAATGCTTTCGGATAAAGAACGATCGATACATGTAGCAAATAAAGTGGCCAAATAATTCTTTTCCAGATCTCTAAAAATATATTTATCAGAAATTTCTACACTGTAATGATAGATTGTTATCGCAAACCAGAGATTCATGTAATCTAATCTACATAAATAATTGATAGTATCAAAGGATCACTATGAAAAATTAATTGTGACAAGTTATATGGAAATAAATGATTTTGCATTTTAATTCTGCACGAAAATATATCTGTTTACGCGTTATCACAATCGGATTAAAATTAATATCGACATTTATTATCGTACTTATTCTAAATAATACTAAATCACATTGCTAGATCGTGAAAGATTCCAATTATTTCTTTGCTACAATTGGCAGCAACGGCGGCGTCGGCTCGCTAGGATTACCCAGCCACACGGATTTACTAAAGCGCCCCTTTATTACAGGCGCTTGCCACTTGTTACTGCTCACGACGGTAGTGGTCGGCTTCTCCGCCGTGACCGTGACTATGCTTACAGTTCTGAAATGGCAATAAAAATTATTTAAAAATACACGAGTGAAAAGACCGTGCACTGACAATACGAACCAAGTCCCTAGTTTAACGAATTGAAACAAAGCTGTGTAAAAAACATCACAAAACAAGATAAAACAAGAATATTTTCATTGCGCGCGTGCTCTTAAAGAAATGTGAAAGCTACCGTGGTGAAGAATTTTTACACGGAACTTTGGCAGAACAAGGGAGGAGAAAATGAAAAGGTACTCATGATGCAGAAACAACATTTATTAATGAAAAAAGTGATACAAATCTTTTTGGGCGTCATTTATTGTATAGCAAATTTACGAAAAAATAATTTGTCAAAATTGAATATGTATTGAGGGTTTATCCGGAGTCTGCTGTAATAGTAATATACTCGTCCTATTCATATCCTCCATAACCCCTTCATATCCTTAAAAATTGTTTATACAATTGTTTATACAATTTATACATTTTACATGTATAAATTGCTCTTTGCATGATCAACGTTGTAACATTTCAAACATTTAATAATATAAGATAATCGAGATGAGTTTGATTGAATAAAAGAAAAGAATAATTTTAATAAAATTACAATAAAAATGTAAAGTGAGCCAGCAGTGTAATATTTATTACATTGTAAATATGATTCTTTTAGAAAATAAACATTAAAGATGCGATTATAGTAATATATAAACACAAAATAAAACAATAAGGATGGAAAACGTAAGTGAATCACAATTTTTGTGATAACAATTGTACGCCTCGTATTTTCTATCTGACAAACCGATACGTCAAAATAATTCACGATTGTCTATTCTACAAATTGATTAGGTCCTCTAATGCCAAGGTACTTGACTTGGATGACTGATGGTACCCAGTTTGTAGTACCTGGTGGTAGACGGCATCTGTTGAGCTGGCGTAGACGAACTCGGTGGAGTCGCTACGACGGGAGTTTCAGTACCCTGAGCTGGAACGCCGTCTCCCTTGAGAACAGAGATGCATTTCCAATGATTGATGAAATTGTCCTTCCACAATCGGACACAGCCGTCGTCGCCGGAACTCGCTAAAATCGTTCCCATGCAATTCCAGCTAACACGCCAGACAGTGCAGTAATGATCATCGAACTGCGCAACTACATTCGTTTCGAAATGCGACACACCGGTCTGTGTACTCTCGCTGAAAAAAAATAGTATACATTTACCTTCCAACTTATACTTTTTATGCTATTTTTGGAATAGTTATACTTACTCCGATGGTTTTAAAGTGACTATCCGTACGTCTTTTGTAGCTATGGCCAGGGTGTGGAAATTTCTGCCTAGGTTAGGAGCAAACGCAATGTCGTAAACAGCATCCGTAATGCTCGACAATGTCTCAGCCTTTAGCCAACGTCTACTATTCTCAGAATATTCATAAATAAAGATTTTTGCTCCAAGGGTAGGATTCGGATCATCACTACCGACTGCTATCATAGGTGGATGTAATCTAAAATATATTTTTATATATACAAGCACATTAAAATATTTAATTTTATTTCATCTTATTCATTAGATATCCATGTAACAACTTTTTATATATTTTTTTATACCAATAACAAAAATTTTAAAAAGCTAAAAGAAAGTAAGAGTACACATACCTAGAGAGAGATGGATTCCATGAAAGACAACTACATGAAAGTTTACAGTTGATGTCATGCTGTAACGTCCACTGACTCAAATTCATGATGTCTGGTGCTTCGTATATCCGAATGAAACCATCTGCGCTGCAAGTGGCTAAGAGAAGGCCCAAAGTCTTTGGTGCGAACTTTACATCTGTGACAGAAGTACGCGAGTCGACTAAATTTGTTCTTTTAATCCAATGTTTACTGCCACGTGCTTCCGGTCCGGAACCTTCGCCAACTATTAAAAAAAAGATAGAACATAGGAGACAATAAAATATATTATCATCAAGCTTAAAAACATAGAAAAATAAGGTAGAGGAATCCACCTTACCAATTTCTTCCCAAACAGCAGCGGTGCGATCGAATGAACACGTAGCAAGAACCTGACCGAATTCTGGGTGTGCCCAGGTGACCTTCCACACTGATCCACTGTGAGCCTTCCAAGAAGCAGTGAGATGCCAATTTCCGTGCTCGTCCTCATCCCAAACCTGTAATATTTCATTACATCTATAATATTTCATAAAGAAGTATACATTAACAGAAACTCTTGTAGAAATTTAATTCTGAATTATAACATCTGCATGTGCGTTTAGCGAGGATTAAGTAAACTAGGAAAAAACTGAATCACATGTCTATCTCTTCATTTACCGTACCTTCACGAATTGATCACTGGAACACGTCGCCATTCGTTCGCCATAATAATCGTAGGCGATATCGTGTATGAGATCCTTGTGCTCCGCATTGATGCTGTGCGCCTCGTACATTGCGAATGAAATAAACGTCAGTGATATATATTAACACGAGAGGATTGTGAGATTGTTTACTAAACTCCACGCGCTGAAGGTTATGACACAGTGCACTCCGTGTCGGCGCCTATCGGCATTGGTCGGCACCAACAGAATTATGGGTGCGCGAAAGACACGCGGAAGACACGTGGATGGTAGCGCTCTCTGCATCATTTCAAATCTTGCTCAAATATTAACATTTGTAATGCACAGTTCAATAAAAATTATGCTGAAATTTAATTGCCAATCACGCGATATAGAGCACTAGTAAATCAAAGAATATGATATAATTTAAGAAGTCCAGGAATATTATATTTCATTTCCGATAAAAACATTTTTTCAGTTATGCTCTCTCCTCTCCCCATCCTGCGGGGAAATTAATATAAAACAAATATAATAAAAAGATTTATATTATAATAAAAAATATTTTTATAATATAAATTATTAGCGTTAAAATTTTATTTTTTATGTAATCATATACTTATAATCATATTTTATATTGCAATATTATAAAAAGTCGTACAAAATACAGCTTTTTATAAATTATTTTTCCTCCCGCTTTTATATTTTCAATATAATTTAATTTAAATTTGACACAAATATTGGGATCCAGTATATTTTACAAATAAATACAATAAATCAAATAATATAGCTTCTTTTCTTCACTAATATATTAATTTTCTCTTTTTTATACAGATTCTGTCTGAATTCACGACTTCATAATTGAAGCTTTCTTTAGATTGAACAGATATTAGTTAATTAAGACAACTTTACATTAATTATATATCAGCAAAGAAAGAATTTATTTAAAATATAACAAGAAGTCGTAAAACATAAAATTCTTGATTTTCACAAGCGCGAATAAATATACTTCCTTTTTTTCCAATTAAATTTAACGACAATATTAAACATCAGCGAATCATCTTTCTTGTACTAATTAATTATGTTAAACATTACGTATATTAAAAGATTCTCTTGGGCGTTGTGAAACGACATAAAAGTTATGTATAAGACCGAAGGCGGTTTCGGATAACACTTTGATCCGTTCGTATGGTGTCCGTTATCCGAGACCAGCTCGCTCTCGTGCAATTGCAGCTGCAAACGTATTCCTCGGCCACCCCGGCTGATCGCCACGAGTGCGATCAGGTGTACCGCGATAATGACCGGATATTTTCGCGAATCTCGCTTCAGTAATAGCGCCGAGCGAGCCATCGTTATCGTAGTTAGGGTGAATCAGATGATCCCATACAGGTAATGACCGATTATTTTATTTATTCATATAATGCGTATATAGAAAAAAATACAATCTGAATTAAATTCGCTATTTTTCTATACATTCTTATGCTTCAGAGATATTAAAATATTTCGCAATGCTTTTTACATCTTTCTATTCCTGTGTTCATTTTCTATTAAAATAATTTTGACATATTTTGAATAATTAATTGACTTTTTGGAAGAAATTGAAATTTAACGAAACGAGTAAAACACGCATTAAAAAAACATTTATGAACATAAAATGTAGATGTGACTTTCTATTAATTTTGTATATTTTAAGCTTGTAGAAATAAATGCGTGAAAATTAAAGAAGCGCCGGTCATTCAAACGAAAATAAAATAAATCTTAACAATAACATGGAACAGCGTTGATATGAAATAAAATTAAAATTTTCTGTTACAATTTTTTCGAATATTAATCGGGAGGGAACGGCTTGCGCGTCGAGTCCTGGCATCTCTGTCACTTACACCCTTTATCGCATTTCCGGACCATATTATGTCTAGGGTACTTCCATACGGTGTAAATAAATACTCCATATCATGGAGTGTCATCAGGCACTTCGGCCAGTCGTCTTGTGTGTGAGATACGTCGATACTTCGCCACCTTCGAGTCAGTGCCGAGATCGAGCCGTGAAATGTTGGACTGAAGCTTCTTTGTGTGTTAAAAAAAAAGAGACGTAGAACGAAAAAAAATCCAGTGACGTTTTTCGTACGATCAGGCATCCAGAACTGTAATCACGCGAAAGCCATGCACAAAACGTGATCGTTAGAGAGTCGTGTGAAATCCACGAAAGTGATGCGATGTGTCAGAAAGTATCGAAAAGAATAATTTTTTTATATTACATATACATAGCATACACATATAACTGTGGCATTGGAGCGAATGTGATATATAATATTGAAAAATATTTCCTAACAGTAGAAGAAATAATAAATATAAAATTCATATACGCGTTAAATAAAAAATAAGTATTTAGAATTATTAAAAATAAAAAATTATAAAATATTAATTACTCTTAAATAACATATTTCAAAGTTAAAAAGTCATGGCTATCAAATGTACCATGAAAAATACTGTGTTGCGTCACATTTGCTCAAATAATCATTGCTAACTGAACTGGCGATTTGTGAAGCAAGTATTTCCTGCCAGGAGATCTTTGCAAATAAAATCGCGATTAGATTTAAATCTTAAGATTTTGGATGTAATGCGGTATTCATCATCTTGCGGTAATATAGCATCCTTTTCGCGAAATGTGCGCGCTGTACTATCGGTAAACAGAGTGTAAGGACTTTGTTAAAATGCTATTAAAAGTATTATGCTCCGTTTATCAACAGTACGGTGCGACGGGATCATCTGCTGATCGAGCCGAGAGGACTTTTCGCACTTGATTTTTGCGGCTCCCATATCCCAGCATAACTCAGCCGTGACGTTACGAGAGGCATTATGCTAGGAATATGCGGTGTCGTGAATTTGCATGCCAATCCTCGTGGTGAAAGTTTAAGAGTTTCGCTTACAAGTTGTACAGCGACGAAATAAAAAAATCATGAAATATTTAAATATTAATATAGTTAGATGCATTCAAAACGAACGTCGACGATGCATCGACGTTTTCCTTCAGACACATTATTGCGAGATCGAAAAAAAGTATTCGGGGATTGTATTGTATTTGCAAACTTGTGACGAACAATAGCAGCGACCTATAATCGCCGTGATTATGAACATCTTCTCGTTGTTCGTCAATAATGTGTTCGCAACGTCAAAGAAATCTCTCGATTCACTGAGGTTATCCATCTCAGCGACCTCATTCCATTAATTTTTCTGTCAATGTATATCGATAGCAGCGCAATGGTAATTTACGCAAGGAATTCACCGAGAGCAAATCCGCAATTAATTTCGCTCTCGCGGTTTCCCTTTATATCGATACGAACGAGTTACGTTTCCCGTGTGATAGGAAGGCAAGAGTCGAAATCGCTGTAAGTTTTTAGTAAGTTCAATTTTCAATGTCTTTCTTTAGACACGATATATAAATCTGAACATATACAAAAAAGTCGAATATTTAATAATCGCGTATAATAACAAAATATTAAGTATAATATAATAATTAAAATATAATATATCGAATTAAACAACTAATTTTCCAAAATGTAATCTTACAGAATATCTTACATCTTAGAATATGTTACAAAAATTGCTATGCATATTTTGCTAAAGATAATTTTTTTCTTTTACTTATCTTGTAACTTTCTATAATTTTTTTTTACTGTATTGATTTCTTCAATTTAATATTAAATTAATAAAATCGTGGTATTACTGTAACTATAACTGTCGAATTTACTATTTTTTGTTTGTTGGAAATTTGTGAATCTTAAGCTAATTTATAATAAGCTTTAATATACCAACTCGTAAATACGGTCTTGACTCGCATAAGTAGTTATAATCTTTGTTATCACGAGTAAATACAGATATGTATTACTGTACTGTAATTGCTTCGCAATCCGTATCATCGAATTTATATCTGTATTAATCTCAGTGGAGAAGCGATATCCATTCGAAATCGCTGAAGAAAATGCGTGTAGCCGTTGTAGGAGCTGGTATAATAGGAGTAACGAGTGCGTTTGCGGTGAAAAACGCTTTTCCGAGTTACGATGTGAAGATCTTCGCCGACGCATTCTCACCTGATACCACTGGCGATGTAAGTGCTGGTCTATGGAGTCCTTTTCTCCTCAATGATACACCTGTCGAGGACATTACGTAAGTTATAATTACTCAATTATATCTGCGAACAATAAAAGTGAAATCGTACATTATGAAGTTCAAAGATCTTCCGAAGAAAAATACAGATATGTTGACTGCTTTTACACTTTCATGTATCGCAAATATAGACAGATAGGCAGATAGCCCTGAACCACATTTAGTATTTCTAATAATTGTAATAATTAATTACGATATTTAATTAGTTACAATAATTGTATGGTGTATTATTGTATCACGTTAGTCGATGGGCTGGTATCACACATCGTTGGTTCGAACAATTATGGAAAGCTGGATTATCGCCAGAAACGGGTATTTCTCTAATACCTGCAACTCGTATTACTAGCAATTGCAGGGATGATACTAATTTACCATGGACGAAACTCGTCTATGGCTTCCAAGAGATAAGTAACGAAAGATTACAACGTTTGAATGAAGAACACAAGTCGAATTACAAGTACGTTTTTTCAGGAAGGGGGGAGGTTGATATCTTAAAATTAAATTATCATATAATTTAAAATTAAATAATAATTATTACAGACACAAAATCTGAATTACCTTATTCTTATTTTAATTCCCGCTTGTTATTACTGTCTCTTTCGTTTGATCGTTTACCGAGATTCGAAGTGAATGATTTCAGACAAGGTTGGCAGTTTGTAACTTACACTGCCGAACCAATTCTGCTACTGCCATGGCTTATGAAAAAGTTCGTTGCTTTGGGTGGAAAAATGGAAAAAAGAAACATTAAAGCGTTGCACCAATTAGCCGAAGAAGGGTATGATTTAATAATAAACTGCAGCGGACTCGGTGCACGAGAACTTGTCGCAGATAAAACGATGACACCTATCAGAGGTCAGGTATACAAGGTAATTGACTCTTTAATTTATATTGCATATCATCCTCTTTTCAGATTCATGTTATCGATTTACTCTGAAGTTACAATAGTAATAGCGATTCATTTATATAATCAATGTATGCAATTGTAATAATATTTTAAAGTTGTTGTTTAAACGTCAATCTTTTTCATTGAAAATGGAAGTTGTCTTCTTCTTTTGTCAATGTGTGTCTAATATATCCTCTTTAAAGTATTTCCTTGCTGAGTTTGAAGTAAAGATAACTGACGTAAGGATTTATTTAAGGTAAAAGCATCTTGGGCAATGCACTGTTTTTTGGTGGACGATGACGCCTGCCATTATATCATTCCTAAGTATACACCTTTATAAAGTATTAACAATGCATATTTATTGACAACAATGTTCATTCCTCTGTATTTGTCTACAGTATCCACAACATTGTAATAGGCGGCACGCATCAAGAAGGCGACTTCGATTGCTCCGTACGAGAGGAAGATTCGAAACACATTTACGATGGATGCTGCCGTATAATGCCGTCTCTAAAGGTCGTTAACTTCAATTTACTTGGCGTAAATTTAATATTATAAAAGACCAGTAATTTTCTAAACTGATTTACATTTATAATTCGCAGGCGAGTAGAATAATACGTGCACAGGTGGGCTTTCGACCAGGACGACCGCGAGTTCGTCTGGAGTGTGAGAGCCTTAGCTCGCCCATGGGGAAAAAGTTCAAGGTAAATTACCACAAAACATACCGTTAACTATATGGCGAGAGCAATACACTGAATTTCGCATCATCATTCGAGCGCCACTAAATTCTACAATTGCTTCTTGTAACGCTTGTTTCGTGTTTTATATTTCAGGTGATACACAATTACGGCCATGGCGGAAGTGGCGTGACGCTGTGCTGGGGGTGCGCTATGGACGTCGTGGAGATGATAAGAAACTTGAAAGTGCCCGAATTAAACTCTAAACTGTAAACTTCAGGGACAGAATAAACTTTTTATCCTTCGTACATTTTTATCTGCATCATTGCGGGGCGTTCAGCCTTGCTCGATCATTTCCATTTATATCACCCGAAGGAATGTGTCGTTAAAAATATCATTCTAATTTTTTTACTTATATGAGATTTAAATTAAATCTTGTTCCTCTATTGCGAGAAACGAGTGTTACCAAGACTTCCGTTTCTTTCGATTCGCATCGCTCATACTTATTTGACACTTGATCGATACCGTCGTAATTCTTACTTTAGACCTGCCTGTTTCGCATAACAACAATAAAAAGTCGAGAAACATAATTAAACGTCAAGAAAGCGAACGTAAACGCGCGAGGGTTCAATCTGCGCGGGGCGCACCAACCTATTTAAAGTTTTTCGTGTCGTGATCACTTCCGTAACTGTACAATTTCTAAATATGGTCGTCGGGCTGTAATTAAAGCACCAAACTAACTACTGAGATACCTTACATGTCGGCCATGCCGCAGTAGTCGCGTAAAGCTAGACGTCGGTGACGCGTGTCTTTCCAGTCGCAGTACGATCTATATCAGCCGCACGAGTTTCCATTCGCGATAGTATTTAAAAAGTGATTTTGAATTTGCCTTCTTGTTTTATCGTTGCTAAAAAACAAAAAATCAACGGATACGCTCATCAATATAAAAAATATATAAAAATATATAAATTTGATACGTTCAATAAATTTATAAATCTAATTTTTTCTTAAAATTTTTTATATGTTTTATACAGAGAAACATGCGCGGACTATATTTTTGATATTTAATTATATATATTATAATAATGATTTACGATGAATAAAAAACGTTTTAATAAAATTTAATATTTACATATAAACGCAAGCATCGTCGAGATTTATGAAAATAAAATGATACTTTAGATTAATTATAAAAAGCTGAAAATAGAAATCTTAAAGACGATAGATTAGTTTCTAAAAAATATTCAAATACTATAAATTTTTGACATACTTTTGATAAAAATATTAATGTTAATAGTTGAGTACAAATTTTTTTATCAAAAAGAATTTAAGTGTCGACAGAAGATTAGCAACGTATCGATTAATATGACTTCTCGCAGCAAATGCAGATGCGAGAGGGATTAAGTTCGAATCGAGTTTGACACGGAATTGACTGACAGCGCGATCGAAACAATTGAATAATGGAAAGCGGTCATGATCGTCGTCGAATACAGCGATAAGCGTCCGCTGGTGATATTGGGCAATTTTAAAAACGATAATTCCAGAAACGAGAGCGGCGAAAGTGTCGGCGAGTCCGACACGCGATTCTGCAAGTCTTCATTTCAAAATAAAAAATACATCGACCCCAACAACTTCTCGGACTTATCGTTTGCAAACGACAGAATAGGTGTTGCTAAACATGATTTCGAACGGTATCATTGGAAGATTACTACAGACCAAGGCAATAACACAGGTATTCGTTCAGTTATAAATTTAACAAATTGAGAAGATAAGATAAAAATCGTTTTATCGTTTTAATGACAAATTCACGCAAGAAAACGATGTAATAAAAAATACAAGCATGACGGAAAATTCGCAAAAATTTTGGCTGCTTCAGCGATCTGATGGCTGCAAAACTTTTTTTAAACTTAATATTAACTCTATACAAATATTATTCTCTGGCTATACGCTTTCCAAGTTTTCACAAGTTTCACCCAAGTATTATTTTATGATCCGTTAATAGACGCGTTACGCGAGAAAAGCTATTCAGAACGGCGCAAGGAGGATGTGGAAGAAACGTCGAAGATCAGGAAGAAGAGAAAACGGAGGTATTGCGAAGAATTACATGTCTTATTTGGAAGTCGAAAATAACTTTTTGATTTAATGAAACAGATTTTTAACAATCTGCACGGCAAACTGCAAGTACAACGTGGTTAGACGTGTGGCCGCGCAATTTGGGATGAGGGAAGTTACGGAGTACAGCAGCTGGGATCTCTATTGGACCGATCTAAGCATCAGCATAGAGCGTGCCAAGGACATGAAGAGGTTCCAGAGGGTCAATCATTTCCCTGGGATGACAGAGATATGTAGGAAGGATCTACTTGCTCGTAATCTCAATCGCATGCAGAAGCTGTTCTCAAAGGATTACAACTTTTTCCCAAAAACTTGGTGCTTCCCCGCCGAGTAAGATAACATTTTAATGAAACTGTTCGTTAATAATAAAATTTCATTATTCAGAACTGTTTTATTAATAATATTTATTTGCCTCAATCGCTAAAAATTAATTTTCGATTTTATATTTAAAGTGCAAGATTAAATAGTCGTAAAACAAACTGTACAATTTTATCTATGTGTTATTTGATATTTTAAACAAACGAAATATTATTTTTCGTAAAATACGTGTCTCTCGCGAATACAATATTCGCAAATAAAATGTTTGGTCAATAATTGTACGATCTGTTATATCTTTTGCTTTGAGTCTAATTGAAACTTGATATCTGGATATAATCATATTCTTTTTTTAATAACAATAATTATAAGTAACGAGATAAAATATTATATAGCGAAATAAAATATTATATATGATTCGACGAATCAGTTTCATGTATCAAAATAAAGAATGCAATCTATCGATCGAAAGCCTTCTTATCTATTTTACAAGCGTGGGACTCCCGCGTGAGTTATTCTGTTTTGCTTCTACGAACAACCGCTCTCGAGTTCCCGATCGTAAATTCCAAAGGTTCGCCATTACGGCGATAAAGAATGATCAATATTTCTTGAAGTCGATGAGCGTAGGAGCAAATAAAAAACTTTTGATTTCGGTTTCCAGTTACGGTGACGCGATGGCTTACGCTAAGACGCGGAGATCCAAAATCTTCATCGTCAAACCGGATATGGGCTGCCAAGGACGCGGTATTTATCTAACGAAACATTTAAAAGACATCAAACCGAACGAACGTTTGATCTGTCAAGTATACATCGCAAAGGTATGAAATATCAGTTTTTCCGTAAGAAACAAATCGCTAGAAATTTGCGGAAACCGACCAGTTCTCTAAATTAAAAAAAAATTTCTTTTGCGCGTTTCTTTTTCCTTTATATTCTCCTGAGATTCTTTGAAACTCATTCAGATTTCTTTTCAACAAATATGCGCAATCGTAATCAAAAGCTTCACAGTTGCAGTGCAAAGCGAGTATAATACAGTCTTTTTCATGCTTTTTTTATTATATCCTTAGCCCTTCTTAATAGACGGATACAAATTCGATCTACGTATTTACACACTAATCACGTCATGCGATCCTCTCAGGATCTACGTGTACAATGAAGGACTCGCGAGGTAAGACATAAAAGGAATGCTTAAAAAAATAAATCTTAATAAACAAATATGAAATATAATTCCATTAGGTATTTTTTAAATTATTAAAACAAATATGAATGTACTATTTTTATACTTTTCGAATTTATATGCATATTTCGACTTACTGGGAAGTGCAAAACATTGGATTTCTAGATTTGCAACTAGCAAGTACAAGGAACCGACCGGATACAATATTTCTAATATGTTTATGCATTTAACGAATTACTCCGTTAACAAGCACAGCCGAATGTACATCATCGACGACGAGATTGGTAGCAAAAGGTTCGTATTAAATTTGTAGAATATTTGGCGATAAAATACAGCAAATTATTCTTTACAGAAAAATATCAACGTTGAACAAATGGTTGAGAACCAAGGATATCGATGTGGATGAATTGTGGGGCAAGATCGACGAAATCATAATTAAAACCATAATCGCGGCGTATCCCGTGTTAAAACATAGTTATCACGCGTGCTTCTCGATGCACAATAAGACTTGCGCGTGCTTCGAGTTGTTAGGATTCGATATTTTGCTCGACTGGAAGCTTAAGCCTTACCTTCTCGAGGTAAACTTTCCAGAAAGATTGGAATATCTAAAAGGAATATTATTAAATATTCTCTACATTTAGTAAATCTATCAGGTAAATCACTCGCCAAGCTTTCACACAGATGCACAGATAGATAAAGACGTAAAGGAAGGATTGTTGATGGACACTTTTGATATATTAAATCTGCAACAATGCGATAAGAAGAAAATAATAGAGGAAGACAGGAAGCGAATTAGAGAGCGACTTCTTCAAGGATTAAACGGGAAGGATCTTAGGCAAGTGGAGCATATCAAAGAATGGCAATTTATATGAATAATTAATCTTTGCATCAATCTCGTAATAATTAATTTTGAACAATAAACTCCGCAAAACTAATTAATAAAAAAAAACGATATACAATCATAGATATTTTTTACAATCAATAGATACGTAACAGAAATTAAATTCGAATTTTTAATTAATATGCTAAAATATCTCTCTCTATTGAGAATTTCTAACTTTGGAAAATATAATTCATAGAATGTAAAAAAGATCACAGACTTTTAATATAATAAAAAATATATTGTAGTAAAAATCTGATAATAAATCGAAATGTTACAATGCGCAGTCAAATTAACGACACAGCAGCTTCGATGAAATCCGAGAGGAACGAGAACGATTATATGCAGAGGCAGTTTCAATGGGAGGACGATCACATGGGCAATTTCCGAAGAATTTATCCGTGCTTTGACGAGGATAAATATCAGCCTTTTTTTATGCAAAATGTCCTTTCCGTTTTCCAAGATACTGTGGCGTCAAGAGCGCGAGAAGAAATGTCGAGAATAGAGAGAGAAGAGAACGAGGTGAATTTTTTTTCATCAGCTCACGATTTAATGTCCTGAATTGACAGACAAATCATGAAACAATATTAATGTTACGTTAAAATTGCTGATATAATTCTGATATGTAAAGCGAGATGCGATACTTTTTACGAATATAAAATGTATAATATCATGAAGCTTTTATCAGAGTAATATCAATTTTCTAGTAACATAAAACTTTAAAATATAGAAAGCATATTGACTGACATTAATAAAAAATTGCTCGTTATTTATAATAATCTTTAGAATTAATAAGCTTTAATTTTAATAAATTATTGGTAATTATTACTTTTTAATAAAAACTTTAATAAATTACTGCTAACAGTTACCCTTTAATCGATCCATTTCCATGAATAATTTTATCTCGTTTTAGCTAAAAGCGAGAGAAGAAGAACGCAAACGAATAGTCGGGAAATGGAGCGAGCAAAAATTACGTCCTGAAAGTTCAAACGCACCAAAGAAATTGCAAGAGAAGAGCAAATCCGCAGGCGTGGTAAGGAAAAACGTTAGTATACAAAACAGTTTGAACATTATATTCAGTTAAACTGTCATCTGTATAAAGAAGTGCCTTATATATATCTTTCTGAAAAAAATTACGGGCAAAAATTAAAAGAGAATAATTATCTCCTATTAGAAACAATGAAAACTCGGCAGAAGTTAAATGAAATGTTAAATGAGATGGGGGACTTTTCTCCATCTCCGGGAAAAAACAAGCGCATTATCATCGTGGCTTTTCACAGATTAATAAACAGGACGCACAGGAATCTCCTGCTAATGTCTTGTACTCCTTCGAGCCTGAAATCATATCGGAGTCTGAGGAGAGGGAACGAATAACGGCCCTGGCGCAGAGGGATTTTCTCATCAAGAGTTACGGCTTGCTCGAGCAGATATACGTGGCGATGAGGAGAAACGGCATGTTACGACCCGCCGACGAGAGAAAGTACGGATTGTACGGCAGGCTGGGATTACACGCAAACACGAACCGCAGTACACGCTCCTTCTCGCACAAATCCCATCATCATCAAAACGACGCCACGCAACCGGTCGCGGACCAATGTCTGCAGTGTTCCCTGAAAGGGAATGAAGTAAATATATTTTCAAGCGAAATGTTGCTCGTTGTCTTAGAAAATCAAATCCAGACACGAATCAGATTTTGCTCGAGTTTTTATGATTTTTCACATTTAAAGCGATAGAAAAGCATACTTTCTTCCTTTAGTTTACCCTATTTAACGCGAAAGAAAATATATTTAATAATAAATATTCGATAAATCTATGAGAGAGATATGTGCGATTTTCTCTTTTAGCACAAATTGGTGAACCAACAACGTGAATCCAAGAATTCAAACAGAAGTAAGCGTCGACATCATAATTACGAACAATAGTCTGAAAATCATTGTCTAGTCTTGTACATTTAAAATTATTTAAAATTATTCTTTTCAGACTTGTGGATAACATGTAACGAGGCGCTTGTTTACGTTCGTCCGAAAATACCGCAAAAACTGTGGACGGAGGAAATGAATTCTAATAATCACATTGGACGCATAACAAAAACACACGTTGCTAGAACATTGTCGAATACTGTACGGTTGCATATGTTCGAGAGAAGAGAATCCTCCCATTCAGCAAAAACCAAGTAAGCCGCATTCACGTCTCTATTTATTACGATCTACGCTTCTTTTTGATTAAAGAAAAATATAATTAAACGTACTGGGATGGAATTATTTATTACAATAAAATTATTTTAGAGCTGACAACGTCAGTCACCATTGAGGATGAAATAGAAATCTTATTTATCTGGAATAAGAAAAAGCAGACATATCACACGATATGATAAAAGAATTAATTTTTCAAACAGAAAGGTATAAAAGATCAATATAAAATTGGCCAAGAGAAAATTTAGACGGCTATTATAAAAATCTTTCAATATCGTACTATTAATGTCGCTGATAAGTATAAATGAAGATTAATAATAATAAGATTCGTAATATATTGAGAAATACAATCCTATAAAACAATTGCTCAGCCGCGTTAGAAACTTCATTAAGTAAATTCATATTTCGATGAGAACTCGATTTAAGAAGAAATAAAACGAGCCTTATCCAACATCCTCGAGAATCCAACGAACCTTGGGACGCGTCTACGTGAGCGGATGCTTCAAGGTAGAGAACAGTAATATAAAAATCAACAATATATCGACTTGTTATTTAAAGTGCCATATAAATATGTACAATAGATATATAAGTGAACATGTACACGTCGCATAAGAGTTGGGAATTAGGTACGCGTCGATGCGTATGTAAAATGGTTATACACACATATGTAGACGCCAGTCTATAATATGTATAACAATTTTTATTGCTGATATATATTCTGTATTCACATGATAAAAAATAATCTATGAACAATTTGTCGTGTGCTGGTTTTTTTGCCCCGTTCGTGATATTGCGTCCACGTCGTTTTGTCGCAGCATCTCACCGTCCGCTCTCTTTAACTTCTCTTTCTGCTTTTATTTCGTTTATTATAAAGTCTTATGTTTTGTGTCGCAATCTGTCTATAAAGCCTGTGGTGACATGTTTCAAGAGTGTTGACATAATCGAGAATCCAGAGTTCTTTCCAAGTTTCGAAATCGAAATAACAATAATCCATAATTTTATAATAGTCTATGATTTGTGTGTGTGTATGTGTGTGTGTGTGTGTTTGAGGAGAGTTTTGTGTGTGTGTGTGTAAAGCAATGTGCTGAGTTCACAACGATAAGACTGTACGTTGCTTTCTCTTAAATTTCTAAATCACGATCGGACTCGTTAAGTTACAATTTTCCTTTTTCCATGAAACGTAACTGCATCAAATGATAGCGACACTTCGCAGAATCCACGCATATAGACGATATAACGTCAGTTTCCTCGACCGTAAACCGCGGTATGTTACCATTGTAAGAACAAGAATTAGTGCGAAATACATCCAACACATTACGATTGATGAATCTTTTTTTTAACGTGATATATATTATTTACATAAAACCACTGTGCGACTGCGACAAGTATTTGCGCGTCTCTCTCACTTGATTCCCACCATATTAAATCTTAAGATATAGAAAGGCTTATGTACATAAAGTCAATAGATATTTATACGATAGCCTATATTATACCGTTTATAAAAAGAAAGGACCGTAAATGTGTATATTCATGCGAAATATTTCCATCTCCGTAAAAAAATCGTCACATGTTTCGGCATATATACATACTTTCTGAAAATAAAGGTAACTGCATTTGAAGAAAGTTGCAATGAGACAAACAATTGGACACATATAAAATGCATTTGTTTCGAACAGATTTTTACAAGAGGGGGTTAAGCTGTTGTCGTAAAACACATATCAAATCAGTTAACGAAGAAAGGATTACGCGGCGTGTGTTAAGATGAATGCTCCTTGTTATGAATAAAACGTGTAGCAATTATCTTTAAAATTATATAATTACTTATGGCTTAATTCTGAAAGATAAACATTATCTTTAATCACTTAAATTACAGCTCATTTACTTTTTTTGTACTAGAAAATGATTACTTCCGCTGCTTCGGCCATTGACAACAATATTCTTGTAAGAGTTTTCGTAAATCGCTTAATCCCCCTTAATTTTTTATTTTCGTAATAAAAGCAACGGTAGTAGATTTTTAGCGTGACTTTCGCGCGAGAAAGAAGATATGTGAAGATGGTATCCTATTCGTTGTAATACTAAAGTATGAGCATTATGTAGGATCCTGTGTATGTTACTCACATATAATAAGTGTTAAAAACGATTATAGTAAAACAAGCTTAAGGCATGAATTATACGGAGACTTTGAATAAAATAATTTAATTTTAGATCAAGAAATCGGCCTAAAATTAATTTTTAGATTCAAAATTAAATTCGTCAATTTTTACATTGAGAGTAAATTAGTAAATTTATCTAATTGAGTAAATACTTTCAATAATAATTTCCACTATTCGTCAGATCTCCGTTTAATACAGGCATTAAATGACACACACATATATATATAATATATATATTATATATATTATATATATACATATATATATTTATATATTATATATACATTTTACATATATA
>JANQDE010000017.1:2658795-2671114 GCA_037157785.1 Cephalotes varians | reverse complement strand
ATATGTAGTTGTAATATATCATGTATATATAAAAAACTATACAATCCGTAGACGATAATTTTGTGTTAGCTGCCGACGGAATTTAGTTTTCTTGTTTTAACAGTTAATCTCTTGACAATAATATGCTCAATTCTTTTTAATATTAATATCATCAATATTATAAACCTGGCAGATGCGAAGATTACGCTAACTAGTCAAAATTGTTAAATGTGCACAAATTCTTTTATCATGAAGTTGAGAGACATTGCTTTATTTCGAAATAATTTGAAATTTAATAACGAATTTAGTTGGATTGTGTTATTAGTGCAGATCAAAGTCTGTTGTACATCAATTTATCTAAATAGATATAATATAGACGCTTTGAACACTCAAAGTATCTACCAAACGATGAAATAACTGTGCCGAGTACTCTAATGCATTACGATATATTATTTTGCGTACAACAGTTTTTTATATGCACTAAAACTCAAATTCAATATATATTATTTTTTCTAAATAAGCGGTAAATTCAGATGAATTGAAAATTATAAAAATACTAGCAAAAGACACGTAATCTGCCGCGCAATTCCCAAAATTTTACAATTTTAATTAGTTTTTAACAATTTCATTTTGCACTTCAACTCTGCCTAAACATTAGAGGCTTATGCCTCTAAAAATTCTATTTCTTATCGGATTTCTATTGAGTTATAAAATCTTCTGATACAGTAGAAAAATCTGCACGTTAATATCAGTCAAATAAATTCCTGCTGTGTGCGTAAGCAATCTCATTAAAGATTACTTCATAAATAAAACATTATTTTTATAAAAAACTTTTTACACAACTTTAGAGATATATTTCTTATATCCTAATTTAACTGCGCAGTTAAATCAAGAGTTTAAACCATGGCAACAATATATAATTAATCAAATTATGATTAACATAAAAAAAAATAAAAATAATTTAAAGATTGAACTTATTCAGTTCGCTTATTGCAAATTCGATTGCTGGCGCAAATTATAAAGCCTATTGTATTATACATTAATTTACCTAAATGTAAAAAACATATAAGCTTGGATTGATAAAATATACAACATATATTTTATCAAACATAATCCAATC
This sequence comes from Cephalotes varians, assembly GCA_037157785.1. Classification (NCBI taxonomy): domain Eukaryota; kingdom Metazoa; phylum Arthropoda; class Insecta; order Hymenoptera; family Formicidae; genus Cephalotes; species Cephalotes varians. The sequence goes on along the minus strand of JANQDE010000017.1, from coordinate 2,670,015 downwards.
CGTTTATACATTTATAAATATGTTTTTACATATATGTCTAACAGTCTTTAAATGTGTGCCAGTGTATTACACATCCAACCGAATTTGCTATTAGGTCTTTTCAAAAAATAAAAAAAACAACATACTTATCTTGTGCATACAAAAAACTTTTGCCAGATTGTTTTTTGCTTTTATCTACTATTTTATTTAAAAATAAAAAATTAAATAAAAATTTCTTTGCTTTCGTTAGATTTAGAAAAATTAAAACGTTAAAATAAACCGAAGATATTAAGTAAAATTTACCATGGTCTTCTTTATACTAAAATATATGACATATAAAAATATAAGAATTGCAGCATTTCTAGGTATATCGCCTGTGAGTACCAATACTGCATCTATGTTTGTGTAATTCCGTTTCTTAAATGGAAGTTAGTTCCATTCATTGCTGATTGTATTGAGTCATATACTTAAATTTAATAAAACATGTAGATTTAACAATAAAAATAGGACTTGCGACAAACTCTTATGTCAACCTTCAATCAATATAATTTGTATCACAATAAATATATCATCTGCATGATAAGGCGATATATTCATTACCTGCAAGTAATCAAAGATAATTTAAATAATGTTCCTATTTTGTATGTATGATTTCAAATATATCAATGTGATTTTAATATTAATTCGTATTCGTATTTAATTCGTCCTTCATGTCATTATCTTAACAGAAATATAAAAAAAATCATAACTGATGCTTGATGGCTCCAATGACAAATGGTACTCGTACAAATCAATTTCGTTTTAGTAAAATTAACGAACATTACGAACATTTAAATATCAATTGTGCGGAGATGATAACATTTATTATGATGTTTATCAGGAACGTTTATATAGGATAAAACAAAGACGATGCAAAATTGTTCGCGGTTCGTCTCTAATATATGTCTTATATGTCTGCTTTGCATAAAATCAAACATATATAAGATACTATTTTATCATTTAGAAATTTTTAAAATATTTTTTTAAATTTTTATTTTAATATCTTGATCCACAAATTCTTTTTAAAAGATTTTACATTGCATATTAATTTTTTAAATAAAAAAATTCATGTTTGCCAATTATTTTTATTACTATCTGCCAAGATTTATTATTAAATAATAAATTAATTTAATAATTTTATGAATCCAATTGTATGAATCCATTTGTCATGAACGGAAATTAAAATGATCTGAATCTGAGTGTTATCTCTGCTTTCATATTCATCGATACAACTTACAATGATATCCTAATATTTCAACAAGTTAAAGCTAAGTTATTAACAAACATCGTATTTTTATATTGAATGCACGATTTCGCATGTGCATTAATATTTACCATGTGCTAGGGTATGTCTGTGTATGTGTTGTGTGTGCACAATTGCACACGCATATGTGCGTGTACCACATATAAACGCTAACAAATAGTCACTGGAGCGTCGCATGAACGACGGGACACGAAGTGTTATGGTTTAAACTTAACCAGGGGTATGTTCTTCGATTGCAAACACTTATCACACACCCATTCCGCGTAAACCTCTGCCGTTAATAATTGATAAGCGTATTCTGACAATCCTGTGCAGCTCCTAAAATAATCGCGTTGTCAAAACGCACATTTTATATTACTTTGCTAGATCATTATTATAACGACTCACCTATGAAACCAAAAATTACAACCTGATTCACACAGTATTGCCTGATCATTGTCGTGCACTTCTTTATGACAAATTCCACAAGGATAAATCGGTGGCGCATTAGGATTTTGTGGATTGAATACCATTGACTGATCTGGAGGATATATCTGCAAAAAAATTGCAAATAAATTTATAATCCATATGTCGCTAAATGTACTCGTGTATTAATTGCGGGGAACCTAATATATTTGATAAAATAACTTACTTTGCCCGCAGAAATTGGCATTGGTTTTGGTCCCATTCCTGGCGGACCTTGAAACCCATGTGGTGGTATTGATCCTCCGATGGAATTAATAGGATGTCCCATAGGTGGTCCACCACCCATGTTATTGGACATTGTACCCATTGGACCTGCCATGTGACTTCCCATTTGATTGTGATGACTAATGTTCATATTAGACATACTACTCATTCCTGGAGCACCTATGTTCATGTTGTTTATCTGATTTGGCCCAGTAACCATATTCATGTTATTTGATACCATCGAACTCATGGTAGTCATAGGTCCATTCATAGGTCTTCCTAAGTTGTTAAGATTGTTTCCCATATGATTCGGATGAGGTTGAGATCCATTATGTCCTAGTGGACTGTTTACATTGTTTAATGACGGTCCATTTAACGGACTGTTGGGCGGTATATGACTATTTATGTTGTTCATATTTATTGGTCCGTTGGGCATGTGATTAGATCCTCCCATGTTCATCGGAGATCCTAAAGGTCCACCCATAGGACTGCCCATATTATGACCCATATTGTTCATTGGGCTACCCATAGGCCCACTATTCATATTATTCATTGGACTACCCATAGGTGGACCACTTAGTTGCGAATTTCCCATATGACTCATATTCATATGATTGTTCATGGTGTTCATTGGACCAGGAGGCATATTCGGGCCCATGTTATTCATGGGGCTCATGCCTCCAATAGGAGCATGATTCATAGGAGACATAGCTCCCATGTGATTCATATGATTTGTCATGGGTGAATTACCCATAGGACTCATATTGCCCATATTATGTGGCATCATAGGACTCATGCCACCTATCGTGGTTAAAGGACTCATACCTCGCATAGGAGGACCACCCATGTGATGCGGATGATGAGGATGCATATGTGAAGGCGCACCATGCATCATAGGACTTTGCGTGGTTTGTGGCGGCGTGTCGTCGAAAGGATTACTCGCTACTATTGTGTCGCCGTAACCAGTTAAGGGTGGGGGTAGTAGGTCCTGTTAAAAAAATATTGAATTGATATTAAACAATAGTTTAATATTAGACAATAGCGCTAATATAACATTTAATAAAGCTAAGTTAAGCTACCTGTACAGATGGAGGTTGTTGCGGAGGTGGTTGGGCAACACTTGCATTTGTACGCCTTTTCTTTTTAGGATTAGCACCAGCTGGTGGTGGTGGTGGTGGATGGGGATGAGCAGAAGAGTCAGGATGTGGGGCATTGGGGCCCATATTCACACCCATTCCCATACCCCCCAATGGCATCCTTGTGAAGGGTGGCATGCCCGCAATATTGTGGCTCATTTCCTCCGCTTCCCTTATTTTATCATGCCAGCACCACTGGATTTTCGTGGCAAGTAATTATTCTTAATCCACTGTTAAGAAACAAGTAAAAAGAAACCTTGTTGTAACATAAAGATCTGTATATGATTAAATAATTTAATTTAATTTAATTACAATTTTACAAATACACATATTATCAATCATAAATAAGCTAACTGATATCTGTGTGTAGTAGATTCTTTAAATTCAAAGATCATAATTTAAAAGTTGAGCATTTAATCTATATAATAAATTTAATAAATTTAAAAATTACATTATTAAAATATATATATATTTTTTCATTTATGTAGATATCTTATAGCTGTTTACGAAATAAAAATTAGACATCTTTCGCAAGAATTCAGTAATAATTACTCATTATCTCAATAAGATGCAAGCATAATCAAAAGTTACATTCAAGTTTTTTATTTGCAACACTGTCCTAGACACCGTTCGAGAATTTTTTATTCGAGTCACACCGATCAAACTAGAAGTATATACGAGGACACAGTCGCGGAGTATAAATGAAACATTCTTATCGCATCGTTGCTCTATTAAAATTATTCTCGCGGCATGAGACTTATCATTTATAAACATACTCTACGCGAGAGAGAGCGCGCGTACACACACGCATACACACACATACGCGAAAGCTCGGGATCCGCGTATGCATGCCTGTATATCGTAAGCATATACCGCCTATATTTACATATTCCGATATAAATAACGAAATTACTACCGTTACCTCGGGTGGCGCGCCAGCGGTCCGTCCGTCACGAATGAAATAAAAGATGAAAGAAAGACAGAGACAGAGAAAGAGAGAAGCGCGCGCGCGCGCGCGCGCGAGCACACACACACACACACACACAATATGAGGGAAAAAGAGAGAAAGTGCAAGAAGCGTCTTCACGACACGGCCGTATCTTCGGAATGGCGATAAGAGACTTGACGGTACGACAAAATAGAGGAGACCCCCGTCGCGCGGCAAACGTAAAAGGGAGCAAAACAAATTTCGCCTTGCAGTCTCGCAAGACTAACCTAACCTAATCACAGGGGCTCCATCGAGCTCCGTGAGGCACTTCCGCAACTAGACCGCACGATTGTGTGCACCCGCGGCGCGGGACCAAGCGTAACATTGTAGTCACAGCGGAGCAGGGCAGGCAGATTGTACGCGGCGCGCGCCGGGCGATTTAAAAAGCCGGCCGGGGTTGTCCCGAGCGAGTCGCGCAATCGTTGACGTCGCCGTACTCACCAGCGCATTATATCGGACGCGACGACGCGATCGTGTGCATGGCACGGCCGTCGTTTCACCGGAGCAACACCGGCACCACGAATACGCGTCGAGCGTTGTCTAGCCGCCGCCACCGCCGCCGCCGCCGCTGTTGTTGCTGTCGCCGCCGCTGCCGCCGCTGCTGCTGCTGCTGCTGCGCTGCCGCCGCTGCTGCTGCTGGCCTTAGCGGGACGAGCGATCTGTCTGTGCGCGATTCCGGCTTGCGTCTCGCGCGCAACGCATCTCTCGGTGGCGTGGACGGGCCGCGCATTCACAGACGCGCTTGCACAAACGCGGTGAACGCAATCTCGCACTTATCTCGGTGTCGCCGGAGCTCGGAATGAACGGAGCGAGGTATCGCCGCACGCCACACGGACCCTCTCAGGTCGCCATTGTCGCGTTACGCGTGTCCCCCCCGCTGTGTTGTGTCCGCGCGCGGCCGCGTGCTCCCGTTAGATGACGGCACCGGTCCGACAGTCCCGACGACGCGTCGGAGTTACCGACAGTCGGCACGACTCGACCGAAGGCAAACGGCGGGTTCCAGATTTCGTTTTGATCCGCGGTCGGCAAGGTAGAGTTCGACTCGTCATGGAATTTTGACGCGCCAAACGCGATCATTATAGTTTCATATTGACATTCATTTAGAATGACAGCAGTTTAAGCGAACGTGAAGGATCTATTTTATTTTACATTTCGTTTTCATACGAATTTATTTATATCGAATTTGTATTGAAAACAGCTACGTCTTTTAATTTTCTTGAAAGAGTAAGCTTTCGCCCCTCTTTGCGTTCCAATGTAGAATATTGGACACAAAGATCTTGCTACGTAGCGATAAGAAATTTAAGCTAAATTTATCTTACACATCAATTTATAATATATTTATAATTTTTAATATACTACTCTGAGAGAAAACGAAATAGTTGTGGCAACTATATTTTTGACAACTCTATAATTTAAGCTAGTTTTATAAGGTAACAAGAACTAAAGTAATATTAAATACATATATATAAAAATATAGTAACGGTAACAACAATATATGTCAACTCTTAATTGATAGTGAAATAGCGACTCAACTGTCATTACACAGTTATACAGACTTTATACAAATAAGATATAACTACTACATTTTTTTAGTTTAGACAAATATTTTTTAAAATGAAGCATAACTAATTAATTATTGTTGAGATGACTTGAAAAAGAAGAACATTATTATTATTATGCGACTATTTTTCTGTAGTTTGTTGAACAATTTATTATAAATGGTTTATATGACTACATTTTCTTAGTATTACTTATTCATTATTGTTACTTTATAATATATAGTTGAGGCGCTATTTGTCCTCAAATTTTTGCTGGTACGACTTTTTTCTTTGCACTGCTTCAATAAGATTTAAACTCGCGGATAATTATTCCGTAAGAAATAATTGCGGTACGAAAATTCAAGTTAAAGTTCTGTACGAAGTAATGTTTATTCGCGTTACGTGAGACATGCATGGCCGACACAGGTGCGTGAAAGTCGCATCGTGACGGTCTGCACAACGGCTCCGAGCTTAAAGCTGTCTCGCGATTCCGGCGTAGAGGGCTCGCACGCATCGCTTTAATTATTTCAGCTACATCAGTGAGTTAACCCCGGCTTAACAGTTGGGAAAACAGCTCTCGCAAGTGTCCACTTCGGACAGTTGACCAGGCTACCTACCTGCCTGCGTGCACAACGCGCACACGGTCCCCGCAACCGGTGGTCACCGCCGTCTTACTTCCTTTTGTTCTCTTATTTACACTGACGCGAGCTTGTTGCGATTACGAAACCCGCGTGCCAAGTCGAGCGAAACGATTGCCTTCGAAGGAAACGATGTGTAGCTCAACGTTGTATGTACGTGAAAAAATGCTTTAAAAAAAGGGAGAGACGTAGAGTTGATACCAGACGAGATGCTATTATTTTTGGGGGAGATAAAGTTTCATCGACGATTTTTTATGTCTTCATTCCTACATTAAAATAAATATTGTACAGCAAAATTAATAAGAGATACAATTCTTTTCTTACATCGTCTTATATAAGTTTGCGCTATTTTTGTGCAGTTACGTCTTGTATAATTACATGTTTGTACGCACGAGGTGACGTTCACGTGCATTATTTCGCACGACGACAGAGAAATCCCTGATGTAGAGCTGTCCATCTGTTGCCTAAACCGACAGACGAAATTAATACGATCGGCCATTTTCGCCGATATTTAATATGAAAAAGCAGGGATGTCGCCTCTCCCCTCCCTCTTTCGTTATTCGCTCACGTTAACGGCTCTATCGATCTCATTAACTGCCTGGGCACTCGCGATTTATTTTTATCGAAGGATATAGAGTATATATCCCGGAGTCGTCGTTTTCGTTCGGGCAAAAGTGGTACAAATCGGGAGCATCGGGGCGGAAAAACTGGGCCAATCCCCGGAGGGGAAGAAGCTGGAATGGGTATCCCGGGGGAATCTCAACGGGGTACGAGGACCGAGTATGACAAAAGACGTTGAGGACGAGAGAAGGATTTAATAAATTTCTCCGAAGAAGTCCACTAAGTGGAGTAAATCATACGGTTATTGGCCATTAGGAGATATCTTAGGAGATAGTCCCTTTGTATTTCTTATTATGCAATTATCGAACGATGTCTCCCTCCGTAATCCGCGCAGCGTATAATTATTAGGTTTCATTGAAACATTTGATATTCAAAAATGTGAATACAAGTTAAAGCTGAAATTTGCTGATTGAAAAAAAATGTTCCGTATAGAGTGCATTTTGATGAGAAATAGAATTTCTGATTATTATCGTTGGAATCGATATTTTATAGCTAGAAAGTTTAATAAACTTAATTATAAGATTTGATTAGTTTTTTGTGGGATTTATAAAACTTATATTCATTAGACGTGAACAGTACGCGGCATCTAATGGCAATCATCAAGAAATTTTAATATAACAGAAAGAAAGACAGAATTAAAAATAATTATTTTCATCTGGTCTCATTCCTACAAAAATTCTGATTCGTCCATTTTCCAACAGACAGGGTTGAATCTAAATTTCTAAATAATGCAACTAGATTCTTTTTCCAGTGCTTTAACGTTATATCAAAAGTATGCGAAAATAGATTATTAAACCTCGAGTTATCACACGAGGTCTTTTTAAGATTCTAGAAACGTTTCTTAAATTTATTTCGCTTAAATATGATTTTTTTAAAGAAATATTCACATTAAGTAGAAACATTGGACGAAGAACAACTCATGAAAATTCATTGGACTTTTTGGAAAGCGGTTTATTTTTACATGAAAATAAACTGAAGAACGTTCCTCGCAGGTAATTTAATAACATCGCTAAGACTCTTCATCATCGTATCTTCACGACGAAGAATCCTTTTCAATTAGTCAAAAAAAAAAAATCAAATAAAAGAAGAGATTTATACACTGTTTAAAAAAAGCTCTCAATAATTCGTCGAAAACTCGAAAGCAATAGGTCGCCACTCAAAACAAAACGTGTTCCCTCTGATAAAAAGCACCGAAACTGCGATTCCATTTGTTTAACAGTATCAATACCGTGTCCTAAAAAAAGAAAAGGTCGGAAAGAAATCACAATCGAATCGAGCCTAACAGGGTGGTGGAGGGTGCAATCGGCGGATTACTCGTTGTGGCAATCGACCACCTACGCGAACGGATTCCGCAAATAGCGACATCGTCCAAACAAAAACGACGCGCCAATCAATCTGTCGCGTTGGTGCACGCGTGTCTTGAATAAGAAGCAGGTGATTTGCGCAAATTACACGAAGACCGGGCGGTTTACTCAGTCGAAGGCCTCAAAAGGAGGCGGCGGAAACAGCACACCTGTCGATAATCTTGATAACTTTTCTCAGAGAGCTCACTACGGCGCCCGTTTATAATCATATACCCAGGACGACTGATGAATTTTCGATGTCTTTTTATCAAGGGAAAGTCAATTTCAGACCAGTCAAAGAAGCTATCATTAAAGAATAATGCGAGAGAAGCGAAGTGCCTATATAATTATAAATAATTTATAGACACTTCTCCTCCCTACTTTTCTCTGAACGTTCTCCTTTGATGATTAAAAATACAAAGCTTAACTATCAAACAACACGCCATAAAACTCAACACCGCACACAAAAAACTTCAATTGCCTACCATTTACCTTTTATTTATTCATTCCAGACTCTTGTTCGGAAGAAATTTTTGAAAGTTTCAGGCAGACTCTTTAGAATGAAAAATAATCGTTTAACAATTTGTTTAACTTACAAAAAAACGTTGATTCTTCATAAAAAAAAAAGAAAACATTAAAATTTTATCGCATTTTTCGAAGATACATCGAAATCGAATATATGCGTTGTCAAATGTTCAGATGTCCATTCCTGTTACTCACGCAATCACGTATACGAGACACGCGTGCGATCACGCCGATTTATTATCGCTCGAACACATTTTTCCATCGCATCCGAATGCATCGCCGGCCGATTGCGTCACCGACCGAGTCGTCGAGAAACGATCCTTGACCCGTTGCTCAAGGATGCTTCAGCATTCCCTGGTGTCCCTTATAAAGAATTTAACTCGAGCGATTCTTCTACAGCGGTGTGGAACGTATCCCAAGTCACTTTACGCTCGGCGGATCGTTAATACGCCTCGCGAGAAAATGTAGCGCCATTGAAGAGATTCAAGAAAGTCCGTTGCAGTTTTCGCTGCTCGAACGCCATTCAATTGATATCGACGAGGCAGCCCATTTCTTTGTGATTCCTATCTCTTCCGTTTTCAGAACCCGATATTAATTCTACTCTATTCGAATCGATCGTTATTATCGAAGAGATTTATCGATAGAATAGAAATGTATTAGGGAGGAAACTCTCCGGTTCCGATTGCTCGAGGTTGTCTTCGGTAGACACTTTGAATATCGAAGCAACACGTTAAACGATATACAGCTACAACCGTACATCTTGTATACCGCAGTTATATGGGAGAAAAAAAGAAAAGAGGAAGATGATTGATAATTTATTGCAAAGGATTACCGCCAAAAAAAATGCGAACTGCCATAACATCGCGTTACTGAGTTACGGGGAAAGACTTATATGTATACATGGATTTAAAATTTATTAGCGCTATCGCTACGATAGCTATCAGTTTTCCAATAACTATCGGCTATAGTAAACTCGCATGACGTTGCGCGATGTTGTGCGACGCACGTAGCTAACGTATCGACGAAACTTCAATAAAGACCAAACTTGCTTTTATTGTTTTCGCGTATTGACCGAATCCTCAATATTCGCACAATACGAATTATTACACAATAATATTGACCGCGACGAGATTCGCGCATCGACTGAAAATACACTCGAATGGAAGTACGCTTTTCCTCGGCAAAGAAAAAAAAAAAGTTGAACTTCAATTCGCGCTGTTTCATAAACTTCGACGGTCGTCCGGATCCACCGACTCGAGGGAACACGACGACTTTTTACAACGGTATCACAATACGATTGTTACAGTACGATTTGCATAATTGGACGATTTACATAGGACGTCTTTTTTTCCTCTCCCCCATAGCGCGTACCGTTGTCATTGTTATTTAACGCTTGCTGTTTACCGAAGAAATTGCGCGTGTTTATCGCGGCTATCACCGTTCGCGCGAGAATCGCCCGACGACCGCCGACACTCGATTTGCCTTCCGAGCCGGCGATTGACGGCGATAATTACACCGCGATGTTTGCGCGGCTGCGAACCGTGTCAATTTCCCGTGGCGGTCCTCGGGGCCACTCCACGTACCGCGTGGCTAACCCGCCCGCCGAAACACAGCCGTCGAGTTTTCAATCAATAATGTCATCGGCAAAACTTCGGAGAAAAACCGGAGGCCGCGCCAGGAACGCGCAACATCGAGCACAACCACGTCAATTCTCTCGTCGTTCGACTTTTACGCCGTGAGCGCACAATCTTGCCTCTGCTCTCCTGGGAACCCCCCCTCCCGTGACTGTGCATTCGAAACTCGTGTAAACGTTGCCTCGACATGTAACCGGTGAGAGAAATCAATTTTGCGAATTGAGGAATTTTTTTTTCGGATTATTCAGATCAACTCTCCATCGAATACTCCTCTGTAGCTCGTATATTGTACAATAAAATAATAATAAAATATATTACGCAAGAAGGAAATATCTCTATAAGTTTCTATGCGGTTTTATTATCCGGGTTCGACGTCCACTCAAGATATTTCCGGGAAACGCACGCCCGTTGGTGTCTATTCAGCAACGACGACGACGACGACGGACCGAGCTGACTTTTCCCACTTTCTCTCGTTAAGCGAGCGAGCGGTGTGTCGCACGAGGCGGCACGGAGGGAACCGTAACACGTTCCCGTGAACTTTCACCTTGGAATTTCTTTTTCGCAGGCCCGTAATCAGGCGACTCATTCACGGCGCATTACGTACGGTCGGCGAGACGCGAGTGAAAACATGGAATCACCCGAACGAGCGCGCGCATGTTCCTCATCAGCCGGTAGCAACCCTATCCGCGAGCCGTTAATTACGCCCCGTTGTTTGCGCGTTGTTTGTGCCCGCAACGAAAAATTAACCCACCATTAAACACGCGCGGTTTCCGTTCGATAGAAGCTCGGTGGAGTTCTTTCTCTCTCTCTCTCTCTCTCTCTCTCTCTCTCTCTCTCTCTCTCTCT
>JANQDE010000017.1:2637715-2658655 GCA_037157785.1 Cephalotes varians | reverse complement strand
GTCGTTTACCGCGACATTATCTCGAGCGAACACCCTGTAATGACAAAATTGCGTTCAATCCGCTTGTTTGCTCGTCATCGACGTTACCATTCACGTTGACGGATGATTAACTCGTCGTCGTGGCAGCCGATCGAGTATCTTGCCGGTGAAAACGTCGAATCACGTCCGCTCCACGTACATACATATTTTTCCTCGTGTTTTGTCACGCACAAGTAGCAGTTTAAAACTTCAGTTTGTGCTTAAATCAAGTCGGCCTCGGACGACTTTCTATACAGACTACAAGACGCGAACAATGCGGCTGCAGCAAATCTGCGTGAGATGTCCTTCCTCAGCTGCTTCTTCTCTCGATGCAAATTATAAGCCGTGGAGATATATACCTATTGCGTCTGTAAAAGAGAATAAACTTTTGTGGAATATTTATGGACAATACGCTACAATTTAATTCTCCATATTTTTTTTTGCAAATTCTTTTTTTCCTGTTCAGAAGTTACATGAGCTTTTAACCAGGTAAAAAGAATTATGAGTTTTTGTATGAGAGCCATTGATATTTTTAAATGTAAAACGTTTTAAAGAATAAATCTTCTATATGCGCAAAAAATAAGAAACAAAAACCAACTAACATCTGTTTCAACATAGAACGAATGTTGGATAATTGCGTAAATTCAATCTGCTGAATCATTGCGTCGGATAGAACGTGGTTCTACATTTTCAGTGATCGAGACAGGATACTCAGCGAATTTTTGAAATGAGGCTGCTCATTCGGATCGGATTATGCTTTAAATGAAAAGAAGTAAGAATAAAAGAATCTGCAGGAAAAGATCTCGTATCTATTCTTTTTCCAATGCCTCGAAAGTTGCCGAGATCAAGTCTCTATGGGGAAATCATAGTTGAATTTATTAAGCCAACGCGAGTAATTTCCCACGAATAAATATTTAAATAACACGAACGGTTTATTCAATCCGGCCAATATTAAACGGGGCTCAAAAGCCAGACGGTTCTGTCGATAAATTTAATGTTAAACGATTAATTTCGCGTAAATCGACGCCGTTACTGGCGGCAGCGGCGGCGCGCAATCTCGTACATTTAAGCATACAATTTTTTTTCGCTGATTTCGCACGCGAGCGCCGTAAAAATGATGATGCACACTACATTCGTTTGAAATTAACATAATTAAATTGCATTTATCGTTGCGGCGGTGAAATTTCCAGCGACAAAATGCAATTGAAACTTGTTTATCTAAATTTATATTCTCGGAAGAAAATCCCCTTGTTAAGATACGGGCTGGTTGTACGAATTCCCCGGGAGAAGATTAACCCTCGTAGAAGGGTTAAAACAAGTGTCATCCTTTTCCCTTTGCTAATCTGCCGGTTTAACGTTCGTTGATCCACCTCACGCTAAGTTCGCTTGGCAGTCAAGGATTTACAGCGCGGGATCGCCGAGGTGTGCATATACAAACGGCGTTACAAACAAGGCTCTCGTTTCGCTGCGAATTGAAATGGGAAACGCCGTTTATTTATGCAATTCACTATACACAGCTACTCACGCGTGTTATGGCTGTTACACGCGCCATGTAGAAACGGAAAAACCATTTGCGCGAACCCGGGGAAAAGATAAAACCGTTGAATTTTCCGATAGCTTGGTAAATAACGACGAATGACGAAAAAAAAAAGAGAAATTAACACGACCACATTCGCGCGATATCTCAAATTTATGTCCGGCATGTTCCCGTCGTTAAAGTCGACTTAATCACCGGCGCACTTTTCCTAATTTTCTCTCAAACGCTGTGCGCCGCCGTACTTGGAAATATAATTTTTCCAGCAAACATGTTGCAATATCTGTTACCTGATTGCGTTACCATTACGCCAGTCGATTGAGACGAGGGCTGCAAATGTAATTAAATCAACAGACCGATCTATTAAATTGAATAATAAAAAATACTTAATTGGGCTAAAGTAATAAAATTAAAGTTAATTAAATTTAAATGAGTACGCAATCAGTCACGATATAAAGAGTAGGAATGTATATAAAACTGTGTGTGTGTTAAATTATTATTAAATTAAATAATAACGATACTTGTCACGCACTCTATGAGCTGGCGCGTTTCAATATGCATGGGACGCGTCGCTAAAAGGATATAAAACCAATTGGGCTGTTAAGCGGCTGCAAATGTTAAATAAACTCAACGCGAGGTGAATCAAGCCGCCTCTTCCGTACTTCCCCCCCATCCGAAGAGTCACACGACGTGACTAACAGCACAATAAGCCATCGATCTCCTCGTTCCCCATCGGGCTCACTTTTTTTTCGGGGTAAACTCGTTCCGTCGGAACAATCGGATCGCCTCGAAACGATCGTCCATTCAAACAGCCCCCGACAACCTAGTCGGGGCGGGAGGTGAAAAAGGAAAAAGGAAGGTAGAGTCGATGACGAGAGCACGAAAAAAAAAAAGATCGAGCACGAAAGCATGAGAGGGGGAGAGCCATAGCAGCGACACGTCGGGGTGTTGGAATCCGCCCTCTTTTGGATGCCGCCGGTGCGAAAATCTCCGGAACAAAAATACACTTTTCGTTGTTCCCGGGAAATTAAATCCCTCTACGGAAACTAACGAACAAATCAACGCGATCGACAGGACCTGGAATCCTCTCCCTTTTTCACTCTTTTTTTCTCTCTCTTTCTCTAGAATGCCAGCAAAACGCAACAAAAATCTTTAGATGAATTTGCCATCGGTATGCAAAATGTGAACAATATATTTTTTTTTCAATCTAAGAAATTCTAATAAAAAAATATCAAGATATTCGTAGTTTAAATTATTTGCTTTATTTGTTTCTGCAAATTTTTTTGCAAACGAAGTTTTGGAAAGTGCAAATGAATGTAAAATAAAATTTTCGCTTCATTTAACTTTCATATTTCAGTAAAATTATTTCAAGTTTGGATATTAAAATATTTAATACGGGAAATTAAAAAGTTAAAACAAATAACGACAACTGTCCAAGTTTTACAAGAATTTTTATCTCTTATTTAAATAAGAGACATCTCTATACGTTTCTTACTATTAGCTTTTTTCGTTTGCATTTAACTAATAGATATAAATTTTATGAAAGCCTCCAGTATATTTTTAAATCCCCCTCCCGTTAATTTATTGAATCATCATCCAAAATGTAATCACTAATCACTTCCTAATTAATGATTGGTAATTCAATCATGACCCATGATTAATTTAGCATTTTTTATTTCCATTATTCATCGATCATGAATACAAATTGATCATGAATATTGGTAATCATAATTACAACTCACTAATTTTATTATCCGCTAATTTTATTACTAATGATTGAGCTGATTATATTTCATCCAGCGTTATCCTCTTTTGGATATTGCAGAAGTGATTTTGCTGACACGATGAAACAAAAGATTTTTCGGCTCGAGAATGCATAATCGAATTTCGACCGATGTAACCTTCATCAATACAAGCACAATTTTTCTCCGATGGTCCATTCCGCGGAGGATGACGAAGCATCCCATTGGTGCACTCTCACTATCACAACTGTATTTTTCATGCCTTCCCACGCCTTCTCCTTCGTCTTTTTTTTATTGAAGCCCGCTTTCGAAACCTGTTATCGCTATAGGCAAGTACGGCGTGGAATATACGAACGTGAACAACGCGCCGAGTCGCGGCATTGCGTACCGAGCATTGCTCCCATTAAATTCGATTTTATCGGGAGCTCTTTCCCGTGCTTCCAAGTTGCGATGTCGCGGTGAAACGCGTAAAAAAAAAAAAGAAAGAAAGAGGTCAACGGGACAAAGCGAGAGAGCGACTCCGGTGACGAGTAAGCCGAGACGACGGTGCGCCGAAAAATACGCTCGTTAGCTCGTTATTCGTCCGCGAGAGAGACAGGTCGGTGATTTTATCGGGATTGCTTTTATAACGATGCAACTTTGCGGATCGGATGTATCCGGCGGAGGAAATAGCGATGAAATTTGCGATGCAAATGCCACATTAAGCGGCGGGGAGTCAGCGTAAAAAGTTGAGACCTGCGCCTGAGCGCGTACAACGAGATAAATGCGTATTTTTACATGCTGACGAATATATTTTACTTCATGTAGCGATGATTAATTCTGTTGGCGGAATATGGGAATATTCACCAGGTTACTTGTTATCATTATGCATGTGTCATCCAACAAGTAGGTCCATATAGAAAACAAGAGGGACAGAGAGAAAAAGAGAAAAGAAGAGAAAGTACCTTTTTCAAATTTAAAAAAAAAAATAGAGAAAACCTGAAAACTACACCGTGTAAAATATAAAAATCAAAAATGTGAAACGATAAATCACGCAACCCATGCAACTTTAAAAATCACTTTCAACGACACTTTTATTATGATATACTGTTTAGCTACGTGAGGGCTGACTTTGTAACTCTATATATCACAACTATTGTATTTGCAAAAGGGATATCAAAATAGTAGGTTATAAGATACTTAAGATATCAAATTAAGATAACTAAATAAAATAAAACTACAATATTTTTATTCGAATTTAATATTTTAAGCCAAAGATAAGTGAAAAATCGCGTTAATCACCGTCAGTTTAACCCGCTGAAATATTTAATCTGTCAATCAAATGTGCAATCAAATCGCTATTTTAAAGCGCGTCGAGAAAGAGGTTGATGAATTCGCGATTGAGCGTCTCTCTTCCACGTGTGACATAACATATGAAATCCATTTCCGTCGAGGAGGCGAAACGAAAATAGTTGTCAATGATAGCGATTTCTTCAATGGGTGAAATCGACCAGACGGCTTGTCTAAGACTTCTCCATGAATCCGTTCCGCCTCGCGCATGTCAACACGAGGAAGAACTCGAAAGCTTGCAATATAGTAAAATGATATTCGTGTACCGATTATGCCGGAAGTATAAATTTGTCAGCGAATATTCATCGTATGAAAGTTAGAGAAGGCTCTCGAGTTACAAGACAACTTTGTTGAATCTCGATCCTTTGATTGACATTAGTGACTTTCTAATTTACCCATTAGATCATTTAAGTTATTTCGTTTGATTTTCTGATTATTTTCAGCGAGTTTTAATAAAAATAATAAAGCTCTATAATTTATTCTCTTTCTTTTCTCTCCGTAAGTTATCCGAGAAATTCGCGAGAATGTTTGATAGCTCAATTTCTTTCTTCCTCATTTCTTCATTTTTCGCGAAAGAAACGGTGACCCGTCGAAAGTTGCATTAAACAGTCGCATCCGGTCGTATATTCTTCGAAAGGAGGAAAAAACGTCTCTCGCTCATGTACGTCACGCACCTGTCCCCTTCCAACAGCGGAGTAGGCACCTCTCCGGAATGCCGGTATATATTACATATCGTACGCCATGAGTACTTTAGTGTTTATCCAAAGGAAGGGGGAAAAAAGGCCACGGGTACGTGCCTCTCTTGGGTCTAGTGCGTTGCGCGATTTCACGGTGAAAGGACCGTAGCCGAGTCGACAGAAGGAGCAGTAAGAGCACACGAACTTGGAGACTTTTTCGACTTACACGCACGCACGCACGCACATCATTCATCGTCGCCGCAATTGACTCGCGTCCGGCTATCGATCGATACCGTTTATTCTTTCACTGTGTCCGAGATCAAACGGCGTGATCTTGAACACCGACCGATCCCTAGGTTTCGGCATGGCTCCGGCAATCAAGGTGAGTGACGAACGTGCGCAACAGGTTGATGCACTCTCTTGTGTGCGCGATACGCACACCCTATATGTATATATATACACTGTACACATGCATATATATATGTATACATACACACACGGGCGCGCGCGCGCGCGGCCGGTGATTTAAAGTTTCGAGGGAAAACACCCTTCGGAGAGAGCAACTCGCTCTCGCGCACGGGATGCTAGGCGTTTAGGGGAGGGCGGTTGTTTCGGTATGCGAGGAAAATTCTCGCCCCGGCAGAATCCCCCGTGCGACACCGCCCCGAGAAGCTTATTCATCGGATGTTCGGGATACGGGCATGAGCTACTTAGGATCCTCCTCGCGGACTCTCGCTCGGTGTCGTACATTTACGACAAGAGTATTCGAGGATAGAGGAGGGTCTACCGCCGCTTCCGGACGATTTATTTTTATTGTAATGCGTTTTACCTCGCAACGAAGGGCTACTCGGAGACGAATAAATTTGCGACAAAAAATCGCATCACTTTGCATAATTGTATATTTGTTTGGGACGTCTCGGAAACTGCATGGCTCCCACAAAACGTATCTGTGTATCTGAGACACTAAAAAAAAAAATAAAGTCCGGAATGATCGGTCTCAATGCGTTTATACGTATATATATTTATTTAGAAAAAAAAAAACAAGTTTTTAAAATTATAAATAAGGACATACATCATAATTAAAACTCGTAAATTTTATAAGAAAGATAATACAGTATTAAAGAGAAACAAACATAAATGCGCGTAGTATTAATAATAATTTATTTAATTTGTTTTACGCATTTGCGCGATTTTTGCATTTTTTGAGCACAAAGAGCAAAATAAATTTTTGATCGTTCTTGCTTTTCATGTACAGATATTCTATTTAGATGAGGCAAATATTGAAAACCGATAAAGATGTATTTTACACGCTACATTGCCGAGTTTGGAATGAAATAATGTTTGCTAGACATGTATGCAAAGGCTCGGATTAATGCGCCATTAGATTAAACCAATAACGCTCCATTGTTACATGCCTTTGTATAGTTAAACGATCGTACGATGCAAAATAATTGCATCTTGTACGAGAAAATACTGTAACGCGCGCGTTTAAAATTGCATTGTTTTATAGAGCGTGACAATTCCATATATATGTGCGTGCAATACAAAAAATCATAAATAAAATAAATAAAATAAATAAAATAAATAAAAAAAATAAAATCAGAAACGAAAAGAAAAATGTCAAGATCTTTCCATGGTTAATGAGACAGACGTATCATTATGTATTTTTGATCAACTTGCTTAAATATGATAGAATATTGACTTGAAATTAAATCATCATCATTCTTGTGTATTTTTTAATCTGAATATGATTTAAGAGTTTAACGGAAAATAATTGGAGCAAAACCAAACAATGACCTGCTACTTTAAATATGTGTATATATATATATATATTTTTTTTTATCTTAAGTAAATATAGCAAGAAGTATTATTAGCAATTTTCTGATTTCGGTTCGACGCTCACTTCTTAAAGTATGTATTATATTACACACACATACTCAGGCATACTTATTTTTCCGAAGATTCGAATATGATCATGACAATTCGGCACTACGGCTCTTTGATTTTCCTACATAAATGTGCTAATAATTATGAAAATCGTTTAAGTTAATTATACATCTTGTTTTATACTCAGATTTTATACTTATAGATTTTGCAACCATGAAAAAGATTGATATAACAAAATTGAAACACAGTTAAATAGTTGAAACATATTTTGTTATATAGTTGTCTCCGGACCTTTGCAACAAACTTAAAGGGATGTTAGATCTCAAATTGAACGATTTTTGTTAAGTAATGAATGGCAAAAGGCGCTAGGTGTCAGTTTTTAGCCTTGTTAAACACTGTTTGATTTCTGTAAGGTTAGATTAAAATTAAAAAAAAAATCACTTTTAATTTTATTTTATTATAACAAATGTTCGAAATCTTGGGGTCCTGCAATCTCATCACAAGAATTGCATCTACGGTGCAATTCTTGACTGACGCACCCTCTGAAAAATTCTAATATTGCGAATCATATTACATATATTGATTATCTTGTTGATGAGCTCATTTTGAATGTCAATAGAGGTTGTGTACATTAAACTTTTGACATGTCCCCATAGAGAAAAATGAAGACATGTCAAGTCCGGCGAATGCGCAACCGTCAACAATGTTCGATGGAGCCTAGCGTCTCAGGGAGACATCACCGAACACGGATTACTTAACAAAAATTATTTAATTTGACGAGATCTAACACCCTTTTAAGCTTGACGCAAAGATCCGGAATCACTCTACATATAAAAACCATAAAACATTTTATAATATACGGGACTTCATATAGAAAAAATTTAATCTTGAGATAAATCTGTTGAATCACATACAGACTGAATAATCGACGTATACACGCTCGCAAGAAGTGGCCAGAATCGAATTTTACAATAAAGAAATGGCGATTTCTCCTATAAAATCGAATTATCGAATTTCCGCACGTAGCGATGGCTGTATGCGACGCGATTGGCAACGGGTTATCGACAATACGATAACATTATAATTCATACGTATCGCAATCGTACACTTATGCAAAACGTGTCGAAACATTGCTCGCCTAGAATGATAATTGCAAAGATGATCGTACAATGATTTTATAATCTTCAGTGTAATCAACATCTCGTAGTCTAAAGGCGCATTTATGCGACGAATAAAAAAAATTTCGACACGACAGAATATTATCTTCAAGTTTATTTATACGAAACAGAAATATAGCAATAATTTCGTTAGTTTTATCCTCGCATTTTATAAAATTTCAAAACGTGTAATATTAAACGATGAATAGAAAATATTAGTATTAAATTTTTTTTGTATAATGTTTAACACGTATTTTTTCACAGTTTATTTTAATATGTGAATTAAAAAAAAAAAAAATTATGCATCACAAGTAGATCGAAGAATGAGAAAAATGCGTGTATCTATATCATTAAAATTTGCGGTTTTATAAAAAGATCCTAATATAAATACAGTAAAATTTTGTTCGACGATTTCGCTCAATCATTTAGTCTACAATCTACTATTAATTTTGTCTCCCACAATTAATTCGCTCCACGCGAATATTGTACTTGAAAGAGCGCAAGCTGCGTTATTTATTGATATTATTTACCGAATATATCAAACGAGAAGACGTGGGCTCCCGACGACAATCTCTAGTATATTTCGATTACCGCCAAGCAACTGTAAATTAGTTTGATAACCGTAAATTAACGCGGCCGCAAATAATACCGCGCCAACATGGACGGGAATCGTCGCTAAATTATTATTTATTGAACGGGCAACGCCGATATCGGTGGTATAACTTGCAGGACTGCTTCCGCTGATATATCTCTAGCTACCATTCACCGACGAGGGTGTACTCTCCGTTGGGGCGAGTGCGGATTATTAATTTTATAATCACGATTTGCGCGTGGACGTGACGATGCGACGTGCCGAGTAAATCGTAATCGGAGCAGGGGCGAAAGTTGTCGCGTCACTATTGCTGATAATTGCGTGTAATTATTGTTGTATACAGATGCGGGCAATGAACGTAATTAATACTATACCAACACCGCAGTTTCGCGACACGTCGCGTCGTATGCTTACGGCGCATTATCAGCCGTTACATTCAATGCGAGCGTAATTAACGGCCCGTATGCGAATCGCCGTATGTACAACGGGCGGAGAGAGAACGTGTGGCGCGCGGTACGGAAACATTCCGGCGCGTTATAGCGAGGAGACCGATATTAGCGCGATGCGCCGGCGATAAAATCTATATATCAACGCCAATTTGCCATTCAGAATAGCAGCAATAATTCTTATAATCCACACCGGTCTGCGGATGTAAGCGGTTTTGCGCGCCAGCATCGAATGCACAAATCACTCTCGGATTGTAGATATACTTATATATGTATGTATGTATATATGTATATATATACACGGGTTCTAATTTACGGAGCCGTCACGATTATCAGGATTCTGCCACAAAAGTCGAAATTCGAAATTCCGCGTCTCCGCCGGGAAATCAGACGGACGGAGGTAGGCGTGCTAAGTGCAACTTGAAATGCGAAACGTAATTGCGCCGTGATTAAGCCGCATTTGGGTCGTGAGACTTGTCGTGCTTGCTAGACACGCATCATTTCTGATAAACGTAAAATTTTATTGAAATTAACTCTGATCAATTATTCTATTCAAAAATTTCAATTGAAACAAAACTGAAGAATTAACGACGAGTTCTTATTGAAACGCTCAATTCGTCATCAAGAAGGCTGCCGAGAGGCAGCAGGAGATTTGGAATTTTTTTTATTCAATCTCATCTCGTATTATATATTCAGAATACTTAGCGTTATAATGAAAAGAAAAGCAAAAATAAAAAATTCGCTATAAACCCGGCTACGCGCGTACGCAAAAAGTCGTGGAGGCAGGAAAGAAGATCGAGCGTGGAGCCCGAGGTTATTCGAAATCCAGGCCGGAGAAAGCAGTGAAAGAGCGACGGGATTAAAAATTCAAATTATAACGCTTGCAGTAGAAGAACAAAAAAAAAGGGGAATATAAAACAAACGTGTAGTCGGCGAATCATACGTTTCCAATCGCGGCGCAGATAGCTCGTGCTTCCAAGCGGGTTTACTCGCGAGGCGATATGCAAAGGAGGACCTCGATCGGGCGCGAATACGTTAGCACAGAGGATGTCAAAGGAATCCAATAAACAGCGCGCGAAGGAATTCGATTGCCTACGGGCTCAAGTATATTACGTAATAATCTAGAAATACGTTCCCACGTCGAAGCGTGTCGGATAATCAACGCGTTTCCATAAACTTGTTTGATTAATAGCTGCGCGAAGCAACGTGACGAATACAACGCGCATACACGTACACACTGTACTTTTTCGATTGGCGCGCAAATCCAAAAGAGCCAATTGACCCACATCCCATTTTGAGGTATAAAAACTATCACCAACAGCGAAACCATCATCGAAAACAGCGGTGTAACGACAATTTCGAACACATCTATACGTACGGTTCGGAAAAACAGGATATCACTTTTTTCAGATACCCATGTCACATAGTGCATATTTGACGTTTTGAAAATTTCGTAAGTGATATCCAATATTCAGTTTCATATCCGGTAAATAGCTTCAAATAAGAGTACGCGGTTTATATAAAGTATTTAAGTAGGTTTTTAGCCGTGGCGACCGCATTTGCGCGGTCGCGAGTCCAGAAAAATCCCTTTTAATCCGAGTAGTGTGGAATAATTGCATCATTTCGCGCGATAACAAGTACCTACGAAATTAGCGGACACTCGTTAGCGCGCCCGCTGAATCTTCCAAGAAGACCCTTAATGAGAGAAACCGCGATGAACGTATTGCGGTATTCAGCGCGAAGAGAAAATTCACTTCCCGAATTAGAATGGCCGTGAGTTTGTGAAAAAAGGAGAATCGCCGCGGTGACAAGAGGGTAATTTAAAAGCGGCGACCTTTAGTTAAGCTCCGACGACGACGACGACGGCGACGACGCGCGACGCGACGCGATGCGACCGGGGAGGAGAGAGAGAAGACCGAGCAAACAGAGATTGGAAGCTCGCATACCCACCGTCATATAGTAGCGGCACGACGGTGGGTTGCTGCTTGTTTAGCCGTGTTAGCTTTGGCGTGCGCGCCGCCTCGTCTGCAGGTCAGCCGTACCTTATCCGCTTTCGTTACCGCATGACAGACGTGCTTCCGCCCTTATTGTCGGACGACCGCGTAGCTAATTTCGCCCTATGCAGGTTATATCTGCGCGCGCGCACCCCGTCCTGTCTCTCTCGTGTCTCTCCAAGCCGGAACCCGTTTACCATAATACTTGCAGATGGTGTAATCACGTTTAAGCACCGTCGTCGGGATATCGCTCGCCGGAGTTAATAAGTTTAACGTCGCGCAATCGTCGGTTCGCCACGATTCGCGTAAAACAATAACAAACAATAACAAACAAATAAAACAACAACAAACTATTTGCCTCTCTCTTTTTTACGGCGATTTTATCGTCCCGCGACGTTTTCACCCTTATGGCGGAAATCCGAGGGGGCAATAAAATCGCCGAGATTATTTCAGACTATTGCGCCAGAAAACTTGGGAACGCGCTGATGTTTGTTAGCTACAATATCAAGATTCGGTAATAATAATCGGTGCGCTATTGTGAGCCACGTGTTTGCATATGCGTATAATTATGTTGCAGATCTTCGTCTTGGTCTGCGCCCTGCTCGCTGCAGCGATGGCCGCCGAGTCGGACAGCGAGGGGCAACAATCTGGCAGATCGCGGGTTTCCGACGAACAATTGAACATGGCTTTGAGCGATAAACGTTACTTGAACAGACAGCTCAAGTGCGCCCTGGGAGAGGCGCCGTGCGATCCCGTCGGACGACGTTTGAAAAGTACGAATTAGACAATTGCATAGAGAACGCGCCTCGCGATTATCCCAAATGAGATTTAGAATAAAATTTCAATTCCTCTTTGATATCGCGACTCCGAATGCAAAACTTCGAAATCGATTTTACGGAACTTTGAGAAAAAGATCACAGAGAGCGAGAAATACTCCTCAATATTTTCAGAGTAAATTTGAAATAAATATTTATCGGAATTGGCAAAATTTACGGCTGGTGTTCCATGTAATTTTCATGTAATTTCGGTGAGTTCAATTTCCACTGTGTGAGAGATACGCGAACGAGAACGTCACGCTAATTGTCGCGTTTCCGCCGTCGCAGAGTAAACATAGGGGTCGAACGTTTTCGTGTGTTTGTAGAAGTGGAATCTGAGCTTAGTGAGATCGTATCAGTCTCAATCCTTTATCGAAAGCACCAAATATTGAGCATTATCACTCATTATTTAAACTTGTATCGTACACAGACGTTTATTCGCTTTTGAGACGGATCTTCCATTTTTCCACCCTTATTTTTCGTGCCGCGTGCAGCAGCGCTCGCCTCATAAAAGGTTAAAATTAGCATCAGGGATTCCGGAACGGACTGTATACACTCGCGAAAATGTTAAACATCAAATACCATTATATCTTGCGATAATATTGTGCACACACACATGAATCTCAAGAGGAACCTGCGCACATAAGCTTACATACTACATAAAACCGACCCGAAAACTCTGTTGAAATTCTACGTCGTTATTTTATCCAGGTTTAGTGCCGCTGGTTCTGAGAGGTTCCTGCCCGCAGTGCACCCCCGAGGAGACACGTCAGATCAAGAAGGTCCTTTCTCACATTCAGCGATCCTTCCCGAAGGAATGGAACAGGATAGTGCAACAATACGCCGGGGTTCCGTAAACGAGATATGATATAATCGCACCGGTCATGACAAGGCTAGATATACAGAATGTAAAGATAAAGGATACAATGAATTATTTATAACGCAAAACGCTGATCACATTCGTTTGTTCAATAATATTGTTAACGATAACATGTAACAATATAGCTCAGCTGACAATAATATATTTAAAATATCATCAAAGGCACATATGTAAAAATTAGTTTTTGAGGACGAAAAAATGAGAAAAGATCATGTGAAGATTTTATCTACATTATCTATTATTATGTATAAGATGTATATGTATTAGTTCTATTTGTACGTTTATATATTCCATTTTAATAAAGTTTGTTGTTTTTAATTTAACTCGCGTATCTTTGTTCGTACGCTGCTTATGTTATTCAAAGCGTTGCTTCTCGTTTCATTAAAACAGCACGCGTACACGTCTTGCCACTGCCACGTCTTACCTTGCCTCTTTATTTCGCGGTATTTCAAGCTTCCCTTCTGTCCTGGATCACACGAAGCGCAACGTGCCGTGACGACGACACACGTTTACACGCGTTCGTTACATTAAACGCGTGATTCGCATTCGCGATGTGTAATAGCGATTAGGGATATTGGTATTAAACCTGCGCGTGACGAGAACGGATCGCGTTAAACGCGCTGTTATTAGGGCTTATAAGTATTCCGGGCCTTCACAAGGACCGTCGGATGTTTGACCAGGTTTATCGAGTATTAATGACGATCAACAAGTTGCTAATTTATTTGGCACATAATTAACACTATATCTCCGCGCCTGCTATTCAGCCGCCGTGATTGCGCCCTGATTCGGATTTCGCTGCCCTTGCAGTGAATATTAATTCTACTGTGTCTCGATGTCAAAGCCCTCGTATGCATGCTAATTTAAGTTTGTCTTGTATGCCGGTGCTGACTGTGAAAACAGGCTAGTAATTAAACTTTGTAAACACTGATAAAAGTGTAGCGAGTAGCGTAACAATAATATCGTCGCCTTAACGTACGAAAAGACGTGTCTCAATATTTGCAGCACCCCGGGAGAACAACTTGAGGAAACTTTTCAACCATCAGTATGCTGCAAGTTACGGATCCCTTGTTCACAAGTTTGCAATAATCTCAGAATAGAACGAGTCACGCCAATTTGTCGGCAATTGGTTACTGCTAAGTGACAGGTCGTAGCGACCTGTCTTTAGACACATTGTTTTGGAGCATAAATTGATATTAAATATAGAAAAAAACATTTGAAAACTCGAGTATTGTCGCGTTATATTCATAATAAAAAAGTCAATAATTCACACAGTAGATATGGACGGATTATTATCACGTTATCTTACGATACGTAAATATCCGATTGAGTGCCAATATTTTCATCGACACCGACGATTTTTCGATGAGACGATTATTCAGTTTTTTTCTATAATTGAAATCCGTCTCTCGGCAGAAATTGTAGCGAGGGTTGTGATGTACAAAACTACGCGTTGTCCTAAAACAGTTGCAACAATGGCAGACAAATCTATTGCGTCACCTCGCAAGTTGCAAATCCTTCAATGACACTCACACGCCCTTGTCTGACTATTTATCGACCACGTGTACCCAGCCGTTCAAACTGGTTTTCGATGATGCTTCCCCGAGAGAAGCGGAGATCTCGACAATTCAGGAAATCCGATTTGCCACTCCGTCTATCCTCGCAAAATTCAAAATTGAAGTCTACGTAGAAATAGACGAAGAAAGACGCTGACAATTCCCATGTACGGTGTTCATGTACAGTGTGCTTCCAAAATGCTTGGACAAACTTTGTAAATATAATCTTCAAACAATTTGTAGCTTATTTTTCCTTATCAAAAATATCAATGTGTTTGAAGTGGTTTGAAAACGGCTAGGTGGAAAATGAAAAGTTTACCGTACGTTCAGATTTCAAAGATGGACATATAAATATCGAAATTCTATATCCAATTCCGAGTTTATTTTAACAGAATTCCGAACCAAGTCAAATATTAAACACGTTGGCAACTAAGTTGCCAGAGTATTTAATATTTAAAGTTAAAAACGAGAAACCCAAATCAAATTTCCGCTGAGGAAAAATCGACGCCAATTTGATCAAGGGAAACATCAGCGAAGCTCGCCCGAGTATTTCAGCAACATTCTGTACAAAGTGCGACAAGATGCGACAAGATTCGACTCACGTAATACTTGTGCATTTTGCATCAGTGCGATGTGATACAATTTAAACAGTCTCTGCAGTATGAATTGGACGTACCGATTATATCGATCTTAATCGCGATTTCGCATCGATACAATTATAGTTACGGATCAAACTTCCGGTCGACAGATATTTAATTACTGGATAATTAATCCTTCGATTGATCGGCGATTTCCTACACGGGATTTCGTCTCGCCGACGACGACTAGTCGAAGTCGAAGATACCTCCCCCTCGGCAAACATTTGTTCTTCTTGATTGATACGCGATAATACACTTTCATTCGGGAGGGACAAATATTGAATTCCATCGAAGAAACATGGAAACAGTGTGTTTGCGCATCTGGTGTACGTGTCTCGCTGGATGATACTGTACATACATGTGTGTCTTATGTATTTGCACAATCGTCTACAATTTCATTACTCATCCGCGATCGAGCTGTATTTATATCCGGGAGCTTAAAAATTTCCAACTCCGCCGAGAGCCGAAGAAGGGCGGATTGGAAAAATCGCTCGTTACGCCCGAGTGCAGCGAGCCGTTGTAAAAAAAGACACATCCGACGTACTTTAATTACTTTTAATTGCTTCGAACGACTTGCAACAATACTCGTTCCTAATTAAAATTAAATCGGGCGGATACACAGCAGTGAAAATCGTTAGACTTAGATTCGATGAAACTCGATTATTTCGAATTTCTTTCGATCAAAGAACAAAATAAATATCGCTTAGAAAAAAAATTCTCGATCGTACTCCTCCTAATTGTTAATTAATTAGTAACACAGTTATTCGTACGATACAATTCGTATACGTATACTCGTGACACGCGTGCAAATATCCCGGTAACTTTGTCATATCTCGTTTCCTCTCGACACACAGGGCGAACCAAGGGCAATATATAACCCGACAATGCGCAGTGCCGCACAAGCGATTTTCCGAAACGACGTTATCACGGTCTCGGGAAAACGGCGTTATATAGCCGTAAAATTATTCCGATGTCGGGCAGATTTCCGTGGTCATTCGATCGCGGGATCTCCGCCTTATAATTCGTTATACGAGGGTGATAAAACGGCAATACTCTCCTGTACCGCCGACATTCTCGCGACCGCCGCAACCGCCACCGCCGTCGTCGTCGTTGCCGCAAATCCACGACGTCGTTAAAACGACCAGCCTTCAACGTCGCCTGAAAGTTCCCTCGGCGCGCGGCTCATCCTGGGGGATCATCATTTCCACCTTTTATCGACCGTTGTACAAAAGGCAACTCGTTTTGCCCGATGGAAAACAGATAAAAAGGTCTCTCTTCGCCCTCTCTTTATATATAGATATATAAATACACAGGGGGAGGGAGCGCGCCGTACGAAGTGCTGAGAGACTCTGCCGAGGGAGAACTCGAAGAGGGTGGGAAAAAACTTCCGAAGGAAAGTTTTCAACGAGGAGACTTCGTTGAACGGTACGAGGACCCGGGCGAGAGTGATTTCTTCGGTTCGCCGCTCGAACTTCGTATTTTTGCAGCAGTCGTCGCGCGGACGGTAGTCGAGATTCTCGCTTCGCGCGGTGTTCAAGTGCGCGATTAATATTTTAATGCGGCTCCTCTCTTCGTCTCGAGGTAGAAATTGCTACCTCCGCTTAGGGGAATTATTCGTGAAACATTTACCTTATTTTGCTTCATGCGATTTTCTCTCCTTCGACGTTAAGTATCTTGACATTCGAACAAAGCCTTAAATTAAATCTCCAGCTAAGCAACGCCCGATTAAAATTACGAGAAATATTGTGAAAAACAGAGGTTTCTATTTACATTCTCAGATTAAATTCGTCCAAACGCTTACTAATTATAGATGTTAATTACCAGTCCTCACTGATAACTGTCGCCGTTGAAACAAGCTTTTACTTCCGATGATCTTCTTGTTTCACTACCAACTAATTTCATGTTCTCAAAAGCTTCCTAAAGAGGTGCAAAATTGACTGTTGGTTTTCTCGCGGGGAACATTTAGCGAAAGAGAGAAAGAGGAAGGGGGCTTTAATTACGTTTGAGAGCACAAGGGACGGCCAACGCGATGCGACGCGAAAACGCGAAACGGGATTACGGTACGCGACGTTAACGGCGCTTAAACACACGAGAGGAATCTCCGCCGTGCTCGCGCCCGCGCATCCAATACGCCGCCGGCAATTCTTGGCGTAGCACAATGCATGAATGTGAGAGCGCCGCGCGAGACTCGTGAATGACCCGGGCTCGGCCTCTCTCGCTCCCTGCCTCGGCACATGCACGCACACGGTGCATTCCTCTCTCGCATGCACCGCGCGCAAACTACACGCCAGCCTCCGCATAGACGTACTGTAGCTCGCACCGACACGTGGCGGCGGAGAGAGCGCGAGAGGAGGACCAACGACGAGGAGAGGCGACGGGAGGAAGAGGAACGGAACGAGAAAGGAATTGTCGTGGCTCGAAAAGGCTTTAATGAAAGTTGCCTGTTGCTTGCGCAAATCGCGCTACGTCAACGGAGAAAATTTCCGTCCCACCGTCCCAGCCTATCCCCCTCATCCTCTTTTCCCGGGACGCACGCTCTTTCATGTGGTGACTAGTGCTAATGATGCTGCGGGTTTATCTGCTCTTATTAGAGGTGAAGAGTTCACCGTAAAAAGGGCGTATGATTAATGGTGGCATACTTGCGAGAGCCAGGCATAAAAATTTAAATCCTGCATTGTTAAAAGAAACGCCGCGCAAAACGCATACATAAATGAAATCTAAAAACATAATTCGTCGAGAGAATAAAAGAAAGAACAGCTGTTTTCCTGTATGATTAATGCTCCTACGTTGCACACATTTTTCCAGATTGCACACAGTTATGCATATCTCGTCTATGAGCTGAAACGTGCCATTAAGTGTCCTCGTCTCGGATTGCGACAAAAATTGAATTGCCAGCACGCGTGTTTTTTGCGATTCAATTCGAACAGCGTGCACGCACTATCAATCAAATACATATTAATTAAGAGGGCGTGGATAAATCGCGATGGCAAGCTGCGTGCGTGTGAAATATGATATTCAGTGACATTCTCGCGGTAATGGCAATTAAACATCGGAATTATTTTGCTTTTTGACGCAGCGTCGAAAAGTGATGCATAATTCAATTATTCGACGGTATCCGAGGGTTCCACTTATTCAGTCGATTATAGAACGATAATAGAATGCTCAATTTTTCAATGAGCCTATTACGCGACAGTGTTTTACGCGCACTTTGTCAAAAGTGACGTAATTGTTAGCGATAAAAATAAATGCGATAGTTATCTCTAATATATCGTCGTTTCTGTGTCGATATTAATGACAATATTTATTATCATCGTCTCTTTTGTACGCCGTCTCGGTACCGTACTTAACGTTATGCGAAGGCATAATGTATTATAATTTAGATTTTTATCACCCATCCATAAGAGATACACGACGAAAAATCAACCATAAAGCGGAACATCTTTGTAAAGACGCGATATATTTGATCCGATTTTAAGAGCAACTGGGGACGCGCAAATCGCATAATATTTTGCGAATTCTTTCTTCGATGCTTGATGTTAAGCAATGGTACTGTGGGGCAACTTCGGCACGCGGCAGTACTTCCTACGTGACTATCGTTTAAGCCAGTTTCTCAGAGCGAGATATCCGTACTTCGAGTTCCCGACAGTACTAGCCGGGATTTAATGGACTTCCGGAAGTGGGTCATACTTCTAAATAATGCAGTAAACAGAAAGGTGGCTTTGTAGATACAACGAATCGCGTCCATAAAAAGCATCCATACAGTCACAAATCTCGTGTACTTTGTGTACATTGACTACACGTAACAGTGCACAATGTCGATATTAATGGATAATTATGCTCGCGTAATAATCCCTTTCATAAATTGAAACTGGACTATCTCGCTTTGGACCAAATACGGGGATCTGCATATCTCTCTCTCTCTCTTGCGACAGACATAATATTTTATTCAATTGCATTTATCTACATTTTTGCGCTTCATTTAATTACGTCGGAAATTAACCAGCTTGCGGGATACACAGAATCGGATAGAGAAATCATTTAATATTATTTAATTTTCAAATCTGCCAATTTCATTGATATAATTAACTTAAAACCATATCTCTCTGATTCGATATGAATATGATTCACATACAATCGTTTAACTGTTTAATCGAGTTTACGTGCACAGAGAATCTCAATTTCGAATTTGACATATAAATATAATGGAAGAATCAAATATTTGATGTAATCTCTTTGTAATATTTGTAATCAACAATCTTTATGCAATCAAGCGTATATAAAAAACCTATTTAAACTATCGTGATAAAAAAGCAATTTTTTTATTGTCAAGTGTCTAATATTCTTAAAAAATATTTTTTTTTCTGCACAAAATAAAATAATGATTCGATTAAAATGAATCATTAAAATATTATATTAAATATAATTAAAGGATAATATAATTAAAGAATAAAAAAGGATAATAATTAAAATATTACACTAAAAGATAATTAACAGATAATTACTATATCCAGAATTATATTGTCATAAAGAGATTAATAAGATAATTAATTTTGTTACTACATACGTTTTTAAAAACATGTCACCGTGTATAGTGGTAAGATAGTTGTTACGACCACTTCTGTAATCTTCTGTAATCGAGTTATTGGACTCGAGCGCTCAGAGGAATTGAAATAATAATGCGAATTTTCTGTGTTATTACAGTAGAATCAAAGCAGCAATTAAAATAACGATTATTCAGGTACACTAAAGAAAAACAGTTTGATTTTTAAGTTATACAAAACAAATATAAACAAATATTAAATAAATACAAAAATTTATCATCATATTAAATTATTGATGATACGTAAATAGAGAATCCAGATCATTTGTTTTGATAATATACATCAATTCATAAAATAATACAATATTTCAATTTTTACATAATTTTAATTATTCGCAAATAATAGCGTATCTGTTTCCCGTGTGTAAGAGCAATATTTACAGATTATGAATTAGGTTTTGTGTGCTTTGCATGCAAAACGAAACGACATTGCATCGATGCTTGGTTCTGCATAGCAACGAAATGTCCGAAGAAAGAGGACAAAAGCGATGTGCAAGCGCCTGGTGTATTCCGAAGAAAAAAGAAAAAAAAAGAGAAAATGAACAAAAATAAAACCGACGAGGTCTCGCATGCGAGCGCGGTCGAATATTTATCGATGTCGGTACATAGGGAGAGTAATATGGAAATCGCCGGATTTACCACTTACTCGGATACACGTGCACACGCGTGTGCACGAGAAACGACACGGTTCCAATTTTGTTCCGCGTTCGTCGGTCGACCATTGCTCACAAAATCCGTAGACACGAGAATATAACACGACGCGGTACTTATTTAGACGAGAGTTTCGAAAGTTGCCGTGAAGAGGAAAAAACTATTGACAACCGTTTGTTGAAAAAGAATCCTCCGTAATATTAGAAAGAAAATATTGGATATTCTTCATTTATATCTTCAATTATTTAACGTCATAGTACTTCCACCCTTATTATATTTTTTACCATCAAGTACGCGAAGAGTCAATGCCAGGTGATGATGCTCAGAAATTCCAGTCTTTCATTCTTCGTTCATACGATTTTCCCTATTTCAATGTTGCATATTCATTTGCAAAGTGTGTGTAAGCAATGCAGTAATAATCCTGTAC
>JANQDE010000017.1:2557104-2637635 GCA_037157785.1 Cephalotes varians | reverse complement strand
ATATTTCGTTCTGTCACATCCCTTTATCTATAGCACCAGCTTGCATATGCGAGGGGCTAACGTCGAAATTTCGCGATGACATTCGGGATTTGATGGACTTGTGGGAAACACAAGTGGAGGACAGGTCGCGCCTCTCGATAATGCGGTAAACACAAAGGGGACAAGGCCCGGCGCCATCCCCTGTGTGCACGCGTCGCGCCGCTTATGTGCATCTAACACATTCTTTAGTGGTGAGCGCGGCTATGCGCGGTCTCACCCTACCCCGCAGACACGTACCAACACATAGGGGATCGCGATGGGTGGCAGCGGTGTCGGCGGTGGCAGTCGGGGGTGGCGTAACACAAACACGAGTACAAACTTCGGGCTTCTGTATGCGTGTTGGGAACTCGCCGGACCTGGGAGGGAGCGAGAAAGGGGGTGGTCGCGGACGGATAGACGAGAGGAAGACAGAGAGGACCGCGGAGGGGGCGAGAAAGGGAGAAACCGAGAGAGGAAAGGAGAAAGAGAGAGTAAAGGCGAGACAGAGAAGGAGATTGAGAGAGAGGCGGTATATGTATATATGGCAGATACATAGCACGGCTTGCGGAGGGCACAAGTTAGTGTCTATATACGCGGGAGATCGATAGAGGACAGAATCCCGGGACATCCCCAGCGATCCTGTTCTCTTATTCTTGCAAGAAGCATCCTCGGGGTGGTCCATGGTCGTGCCATCGCCGTCGCCAGCGTCACTGCCGCATGTCTTCGTTTTGCATTAATGTCGTAAACCAAAAGGAGAGAGAGTCGAAAGGAGACCGAAGGTTCGGAGGTCGGAACGCATGGAAAGAGATCGGGCTGAAGAAAGATGTACGCGCGCAACCGCGACGCTCTCTCCATCGCGTCGCATGCATTACTCTCTGAATCTCTGAATTACACGTCGCACCTCCTTTCATCCTCAACCACACGCGTGAGGTTGCGGCGACGTGGCGGTTCGTCGGTTCCTCCAATTACCGCACATCACGCACGCGAAACTTGGACTGCGGAAAGGATTGATATAATCCCGAGTACTCGGTGAATCTACAAATTACTTAGGGAATTCCCCGGGAATCTTGAGATCAACCCGTCGAACTTGAAGTCGCATCACCGAAGGTGCGATATTAAACTAGCCTGATGTTTGCCTGGGATCAGAAACGTGTAGATATTCCTACAGATAATCACTTGATATAGAAACGTGTAAAGCTCGAATTATTGCTCGAATTAATATCTTTGTAATTGTCTGTTATATAAAGATATGTATTACATATAAACATAATATAAATTGCCAAAATTCATAAATAATTGATGATAATAATAATATCATAATATTCTAAAAAATTAATAAAATAATTAACAGATGTTCTAAATTGTCATCAATTTTTATATAACTTTTTCATACATATATAAATTTTGTATGAAGGTACATATAAATAAAAAATAGAAAATTATAATATTTATAATTAAAATTAATTTTTTAAATATGGGAATATTTCTTTAACTTTTCTACTCCTAATCATCTGGAAACACAGAGAACACTGTTTCGGAGGCTTCATTATATTATTAATTACCCCGCCGTTTAGCCGTAAATAGCGCTTGATCAAATTGTCTTACTCAGAGAGGCGAGTTATATCGTCCCGAATATGCCAAATGCACTCGACGCTGTAACGAAGTTGCTGCAACTTTATCAAAGTTCTGCTTAATTCTAAGCAGCGACGCGAGCAACAAAAAGCCGCACGGGGAAACTCGGCGCGTAAGTCGGCGGTGAGTTTGCATCAAATCGTCGATTAAAATAAGTTTCGAGAGGGAACATAGTGGTACATCGGGGAGATGCGGATAACGTATGGAGAAACGCGCCGGAAAATCTCATATTAAATTACACGCGCCGATCGCGTTACATCACCGTAATGCATCGCCCTCGTCGAGCGGCGAACGCTATAATTAACAAAGAGCGGAGATAAGGGTGTCTCGAGCGACGTCGATACGCCGGATAAAGTGCGTGTACACCACCTGCCAAAGTTACATTATATTAGCACGCCCTTAAAACGGCAATCCGCCCCCTTTTCCCACACTCCTTCCGTTCCCGTCGGTCTCGCCGAACCACCGTCTTCGCGCCGACTGCTAACGAAGATGTAATTATCGGAAAGAGCGACACACGCCGGCACGTATCAGTCCCGGCGCGTCACGCTTAGCGGCATTCGTCTCTCGTCTTCGGGGAGTTCTCGGGTAACGACGTTACACGGAGATCGAGCTACAGGGCGATGTGCAGCGGATACCTGAATTGAACGCTCGAGAACGGAGCGCGGTGGCTTGGTGCTTGCCTTCTCGCTCTCCTCCCGTCGAAAGGATCATATTATCCGGATACGCGTTGCTCGGGAGGAGGTCTCAATGTCTACCCCGCTCGCGTCGAGAGAGACGTGCAGTTTCTCCGCGTCGTCGGTATTCACTGCTAATAATCGTCGCGGCACATCCCGTTGTGTATTCGCTTCTCGTACACACACACACACACACATATATATACGCATCGGGAGATTCGAAAACCACAATCATTGAACTTAGTTCCGCGCTTGCAATGTGAATTAGCCACTTCCAGATAAGAATCCTCTTCGTAATCTGCGAACGATTGGTAACATGATCGCTGTATATTCGCGCTGTGCGTTTGCATAATAACGTTACCATATTGTTTTTCGAGAATCAGGATTTAATATATAGGATTTAATATATATAAATTTTGTATTATATAGAATCACCAATTTCAGTTATAGACTACGAAGAGTATGGAACAAAATATCACAATTTATTTTCGATTAATCTACTTAATCAATGTTAAAAGAAATATATGTAAACATACAAACAATATTTATATGTATATTTATTCTTTCATATTTTTCTTTCATTTAAAATCGATATTATGTCTTCCTTTAATTTTGTAATATCTACATTTGAAATTAAAACAATAAAGATTTATTTCTAAATCATATATTAATTTTTTTATTTATTTATAAATTTTATTTTTATTATTTATAAATTAATCTCTGACTAGATGACACATGTGTAAAATATTATTGGTTTTCTAATAACAGCGCTTATAATTTAACTGAATGTAACAATGTTTCTGACTCAACGTGGTGAGTTGTTTCTTCACAGTTTTAATTTTTAATCTTTTATCTTTTATTTCATCATAACAAATTATTTTGTATCAGGTTATATCAAATTTAATTGATATGAAGAGAAACAATTTGTACTGTGGATTCGCTCGCGGTGTGTCAGAGATGTTCACATATCTACGTTAGAATCCATTTTTATACATTGCGGTTTGAAGAATATTATACTCTAATACGCTGAAGATGGCTTAAAAATAAGCCGAAACGTCCGAGGAAGCAATTTCATGTAATTCTCTCAAATATATTAAATGAGGTTTGCGCACTAATTACCGCATCGATTTATGCTCTCATTGGCCCAATTAATTCTATCTTGAATATTATTGTTAATATATAGAGAGCCCTAAACCATTATTGTTAAAATATTTTTAATTTTCATTATATTAATTATTTTTTAATTTAAACTATAAATTCTTTAACACACACAGTTCAAAGTTTTCTTTTAAGATTTCTCCGAGTATCCGTAGTTTACGAATTTATCAGGTAATTGACGTACGCTTTGTGTTACCTTTCACACCTGTCGCCGCAATAACGATATTTAACCTTATTGAGACACTCGTAACGGTCGATTGAACCGGCGACATATTGCACGGAACATTGATAAGTCAGTTTCTGACATATCTGCTCGATGTAGGAAGTAAAACACGCTGAGCCGTCAAAACCGTCGGGAAAGAAAAAGAACGTGGATCTCTACGAGCTATGAGTTCGCGCGATAAAGACGTTACGATCTATGAAAAAAAAAAAGAAAAAATCGGAGGTGTAAAACTTTCATGACATCTCAGTATTTTCACTGATCTAAATCGCCGAGATCGACGATGTTGAACTGGTGCTTCCGCTGCGTGGGGCAATGCGATACGCTCTGTCCGAATTGTAATTTCGCCCAACGGCAGAGGAACGACCGCTATTAATCTAAAAACGCATCCTCGCGTCCTCGCATCCTTTTTGATTCATCGCGCCTCGGATGATATGTAGTAGGATATGCGTTTGCATTACAAACCTTACGATATATCCCATTGAAACAATTTCTCTCGTAATTAATTAGGGCAATAACTTACATTTAGTCACTATATTTTTTATTACACACATTCACTATTTTTCATTGTATACTGCATTAATTCGATACCGTTAAAAACCTCTTCCTTTATCATCCACCAGAAACATGTGATCACGTTAAAGCGATACGACTCGTTGCTACTTGCAGTATATCATGTTGTATATGTAATGTTGCTACAGAAGTTTAGAATCGTTGCATCGCTATGCGCAGCACGACGCTATTTTACGCTATTCCTCACAGAAGTACCTTCCGCGAGAATCGATCTGAGCGTATCGACGACGCTACGGGCGAGAGCTTGGGAGAACACGCTCGGCGAGCAAGAGAGAAAAGGATGTATCAGTAGCGTCATTGTTCCGCGAAATTCCAAGGAATTCGACGGTGACTTCATGCATTTTTATGCTTTCCAATCGGTGTAATTGTCTTCTCTTGGCTCTCTCTTTGTATCGCATCCATCGAGGTTCGCGTCGCGGAGCGTTCAGGCGTAACGACGAGACGAAATGGAAATTCACGGCTTTCAAATCCCTCGTGTGCATCGACACGATGTCGGAGTGATTTTCCTTCGGGCCCCTCTCTCAGTCCCTTTCCCTATAAACTATAATCCCTTAACGCCGCGGATGGAACGTTTCCGCACCGAAATTTACATCCACGTCGAACGCGTGTTTTCGATTGCGGCACCGACTTACATGTATCTTCGCACCGAAAGATATAAATATAAGATGAAAAAAGCGTATATTTCAATATGGCAGAATATTTCGTTTCTATCACTGACTCTTTAAGCACATCTAAAATTTTTATTTTTTAATTTTATAGTTCTCTCTCCTTTTACTTGTGCAATCTTTTTTTTGGAACCCATTGAAGAATCGCGGACCTGCCGATGACCTGATCAATTCGATACTGCATCGACAAGCACCTAGATCTTGTAGATCGATATAAGCATTCGTGCGTGTGTCTCCCAATCGAAGCGTCCGCCGAAGAAAAGAGCCCTCCGTTGAGAATGGTCTACGTGGTCGGAATGTTAATATCCTCCTCCTGCGAGAACTCTGAATAATTTCGTAAATAGTTGCGATTCACGCGTTCACCCCTCGGACAGTCTTCCTTTCTTAATTTCTAATCCGGGCCCGGCATGCCAAGTCCTACCAAGTGGCGGCAGTCGCTTGTTTTAACTTTGTTTTAACTTTAAATGGACTTTCATGGCTGACGCGAAGAGATATTAGTTGCCGCTGTAATTTTATTTCGCCGCGCACGGTTGCCTTTGCGTTTTCGCGCCGCGCTCGCGTCCCACATTTCCACCGTCATAGCGATTTATAATAGATTTATATTTAGATCAATCGATCTAATGATGACAGTAAATGTAATTGTAAAACGGAAAATTAAATCTCAGCTCATTATGTCGATTTGCAGAATTGTAGATTTTATTCATTTGTTTCTGTTATTGTCGAACGTTATTTGTGAGCATTACATATAGCACTACATAGAATTGCAAATTGAAATATCATTCTCTCTCTCTCTCTCTCTCTCTTTCTCTTTTAATAGCAATTTAAATAGCATAGTATTTCAAATGCTATTTCATAGCATTATATTTCATTTCTCTATGTAAAAAATAAAAAAGAATAACAAGTCTGCAATAAAACCTACTAGATAGTCTTTAGAAGATAGAAATCTAATCTAATAAAAATTTAATAGATTAGCTTAGAAAGACAGAGTCTAATAGATTGTACATCGAATTTGATACATAATATTATAAAATTGCTATAATAAATAGATCCCATTGATCAATCGATTCTATCAATCATTTTCATTTCTATCAATCAATGACTTCTTGTTTTTGATAATTATTATTATTATTGCATCAGATTTTACTGAATATTCCTATTTGTTCTTGTAAAAGTATTAAATATTCAAACATTTTTTCAACTAATATTATAATGTAAAAGTTTTTATTTTGAAAGAAATAACTCATAAAGATATAACTTTTATGTTACATGAATATTCACGAATGGTATAAATTTATTTCGTATTTATTATATATATTTCATATAAAATTGTTTCGGATTGTAACGTTGAGTTTCTCTCATAGAATGCATTTAATTCTCAAAACTTAAAAATTAACATTATGACATCGTATCATCTAAGTCGCAGAACTCGAATGAATATAATAAATTAAAAACGTACTCAGTATTCACGTTTTCAACTGATCAAAATCGAAAATGGTGACGCTCGATTCGAGCCGGAGCTTTTTAATCAAGAAGCTGCTATCCTGCTTGCCTGTATTTTTCACTTTGTAAAATCAAACGAAAACTAAAAAAAGTTACTCGTCGCTGTATCGAGAAACATCTTTTCCTATGTCCTTTTCTCCCTATCTCGCGGTACCGGAATACAGGTATCACTAGACGTCGATTGAGGAGAAACTCACGTTGGAGAGGAGAGTAGCTGCCGCATTGAATAGCGCGCGGCGGCGTCGCTTTGACAGAGCAGTCAACGAGGAACTTTCTACTGGATATCCGGAGATAACACGAATTGCATCCGAGCCGGAACCGCCCGACCATCTTCTCATCGTCGACCTCGTCGCCGGTGGCGTAACTGTCCGCGAACGTCACCTCAAATATCTCCGTACGTACTCGTTCGAGATGGCCCGAGCCGTGACGTTCCGGACTTATGCTCACAAAGTGATTGCACGAGAGTCCGGCCGATCTCAGGTCACCAACGGTAAGACGTCGGCGACGTCGGCGACGTCGACACGGTCGTTTGTGCCGTTCACGGTGCCTGCATCGCTACAGCAACGCGAGGTTACGCCGAGGCGTTAATTCTCGCGCTGCTTCGCCCTCGCGCAACTGAATTTCATAGATTGTGCGCCAGGCGGGCCGGCGATTGCCGAGCGACACACAATAAAGCCGCGCGCGGCAATTACGGTGTCGGAACTTTCACGGTAAAGCGAACCCGCTTATTGAGAGGCTAACGTAGTTAGCTTCATTCGCGGATGGCCGTTAAGGTATGATAACGACGTTATTATTCTGTCGCGAGGAGAGAGAGAGAGAGAGAGTCGACGAAAGGGAAAGAAAACTATCGCGATTCCTTCCTGTGGCACGTCATCGGGCAGATTTTTCAATTAATTAACGTAATTAAAGTATTCAATTATTGCGAGACAATTATCGCGTTTCTAGAGAAATGACGGGAGGGGAGGGCGAGCGTGACAAGCTAAAACCCCCGGAGGACCCATAACTTCGCCTGTATCCAAAGCCCGCTTGGAGATTCTACCGCGAGGATAGAACCCTTTTATCTACGAGAGTTATGAGCGCCGATAATTTTACGGTCTCGCTGTAAAACAGCGCGTAAATACGCGGCACCCGGTAGCGACGAAAAAGAAATGACAACGGGCAAAGGAGAAAAAAGAAGAGAAGATAGAACGCGGACGCGTTCGTGCGGAGACGCGTCGTCTGATCGGACACGACATATTAATATATCGATCCGAGCGTGATTCCGACGGAAAGAGAAGAGCCACCGATCCAATTTCCTTATTCTCCCGGATGCGCGACCATAAACGAAATACAGGCCACGAAATGCGGGCTGTGAAATCCCTCGGTAGACCGACACGGCTGAATGATATATCCGCATATTCAAATTCCATCGCGATTTCTACGTACCTCGGGAGAAACGTCGTCTGACCAGCTTTTTTCCATCCAGCGCGGAAGCTTTTCCCCCCCGAAAGCTCTCCCCATTATCGTCATGTTATAATCGTAAATTCCTTCGTCAATAATCAACATTCAAACTAAAGAAACGCATTAGATAATCCAATTTAAATGTACGCTTTTGAATGGTACAATTTCCCCATCGAGATAAGGAAATGCAAATAACTTATATAAACGTACCAATTTCTACGGAACCGATAATCTCAATAATTTAATCTGATTCGGGTCGCGCATTCGAATCGCTCCCCTTCAAGCCGAACAAGATTCGTGAAGCTGGATGGAAATCTATCGCGAGACGAATAGTTCGGCGAGACCGGGTTTGCTGAAACTCGGTCTGGAAGGGTTCCGCTCGCCGCGGACGATGTGCGTCGACGGGTGGAAATACGCGGACGTGACCCCGGGGCAAAGTCGCCGCATATTAATCCCGTACAAACGGCACTCGGCTGCGAGTATTTTTCTCCTTCTCTCCCGTTCGGCTCCCCCTTTTCGCCGCCGAACCGCGAAACGTGCGCATTATTTTTTTATTTTAAAAATGAACGCGGAGGAGAGAGAGAGTTACCTCGCGCGAGAGCGGGCGACGGAGCGCCGGGCGAGGGAGACACTCTCTTGATTAAAACCATCGATCTCTCACCGGGATTACGGATGCATTTAGAAATCAACACACGCGGTCGCGCGCGCTCGAAACGCATCTTCCCCTGGAACGCGTGTTTCCCGATGATCACATCTCGTCCGCCCGATACTTGCCGCATTCGAGTTATTCGCCATCCGCGAAAATTTCCAACTATTTAACAACCGAAGAAGCGAGTCTCCGGCGCCTTGAACCAACATTCTGTTAATTCTTACATTCGCTATTTTGTATCATTATCTATTCAGAAGATCACTTGTTTTTAAATTTGTTCAAATAAAAAGTCGTTTTATTTTTCATAAAAAATTGGCAATAAACGGTTGTTAAAAACTTCTTCCGGTAAGGAAAAAGAGAGTTCCAAACTTTTCGTACGAAAAAAATTAATAATGGAATACTCTATAAGAGCCCTCGCGTATAAAATTTTCGCAATTGTTTTATAACGTACTACGAGATAAGTTACATTTTTCGTTAAAAAAACAGATATTAACAATATTATCATAGAAATCATATAATAATAAAATAATATTTTTAATATTGAATTTAACAATCCGGTGCCAACATTTACATATTACACAAAATGAAATATATGGAGGATATGTAGATAAAATAATATCAATATATAGCCTTCTATCAATATTCACAACTTTTGGGTTAAAACCTATTTGTGTCTCGATGTATAACGTGAACGGTAATTATAGATATTCCAAAGGAAATTTGATTTCGCCATTTCTATATTGCGACGAAAATCTGTCTGCAGTTCGTTTATCAACAAACCGATCTAATTAAATTAACGGCAGAAATATTCAATTTTGCGAGTTAATATTTCTTTTAGGGGGTGTCCAAAAGAATCGGATTTGCGATTATAAAGTTACGAAATTATTCGGTTAGCTAAAAAATAAATTTCTCAGCTATTTGCATCGGCGCGAAATACAGTTTGTTAAAGTCCTTTATTTTTCGAGCGATCGCAATAAAAAAAAAAAGTACCCATCTCGACCGAACGTGACAAAAACACATCTCGGCGATTTTGCAAAAGAATTCGCCGTGGAGAACGCAACGTGTGTATTCATCGCTCGATGACGAGAACACGGTGTCGCGTCGGGACGATTAATATTCCGTTCGGATCTTATCCCACGTTCACCTCTGCATTCTCTTAAAACCACGAAAGCCTCGTCTCTGCTGTTACTAAGGTAACCGTACATCGTCGCGAAATCACTCGTAAAACCGTCGTGGACGGGAAAATGTCCCGGTCGCTTTACGGTCTCCCAGAAATCGTCTTGCGGCACGTTGAGCCCCTCACCCGGTCGAATCGTCTTTTTATCACGGCGGCTTACTCGCCCCGCTAAATTTCGAAGCGGCACCCGGTACATTTAACGTCGTTCGTCGTGCACCACCGATGCACGTCGATGCACATGTCGTCGCCGCGCCGCACGATACGGGTACGACGTATCGACTTGCATTACACACGGCACACACACACTCGCCCACATAAACGTACACGTTCGCGCAACATCAGTTCGGATACGAGTACATCACTCGTATGCACATCATTCGTATGTTATACGTATTCACGTGCGCACTGTCATTCGAAAATTCTAGAACAAAGCGGACACGCATGAAGTGTAGAAAAGAAATTTATCTATCTTAAAGCGGAATTCGGGCCAAAGAAAAGAATGCGAATAAACAATTCGCTTCAAGGGATGCAAACAGCGTCGAGAGTACTGGCGGCGTTTGCATCCACCGAAGCGAATTATTATTCATGTTTGTTCGCGCTCGTTCGCCTGACGCACCGATTTAGCATAAATCATTCTTAATTAAACGGCGAAGGAAAAAATTTAAATTAGCTTCTAGTATTGTCGGCGATCAAGAGTGCAATTGGAGTCGTATGAAGAAGCGCAAGTCCAATGTAAACGCGACGGATTAACTTTTATCTTAAGACTTCCAGGTTGGAGAGATAGAATTGTGGTTGTGAACGTCTGTACGTGTATGCGACGTGTGCGGTGGCGAAGATAAGCTGGCAAAAATACGCGAAGTCACGTATTTTATGAAATATATACTGCGAACGTACACACGCCTATGTATACACGTACACATCCGTACACCCCGGAAGCGCGCGGCTGTGTGCGTGTGCAGAATTTTGGCGGCATTAGTAGGTTGCGCGAAAAGGTAAACGCGTTTTCCGGATGGGCTCGCGCGGGGAACGGCGCGTGCACAATCCTTCCTTTTCTCCGCACGAGAATCCCGCGAGCGACAGATCAGACTTACGACGGACCTGTGTATGAGTATGTGTGTGTGTTTATGTGTGTACAAGACTTCGTATGCAATTTAAACATGCGCCGAGGACGCGCAGAGCGCGGAAACTGTTTGTAGATAAAAATTAAAAGTAGTATCATTTGTTACAAAGAAGCAGGAATGTTACAAACTAAATAACTTCTTTCTCACGAAAGAAAGGTTTTACTGAAGTATCTAAAAATTTAAATACAGATCTAAAAATAAAATTTTGTTTGAAATATTAAAATAATCACGTAGGACACTCAATCTGGCTGAATATTAAAATTTTTTTACAGCATCGCATGCTTGAGTTTCCTACATAATTATTTTGATGATCCGACAAAATTATTTTCAGATCTGTATCTAAATTTTTTAAAATATGTCAGCAAAATCGTTCTTTCCGCGTAGAAAAAAATTTTTAATAATTTTAAACAATTTCTCTCTGTCTAAAAGAAATTCTAGAAAGAGAAGTTATCTAGTTAATTCGTAAGAGAAAATATCCTAATTAATTTATAAAGGATATTCGTTCATGCCATAAAACTTAAATGTGTGTTGATATAGCATTTCTAATATTAAAGTGCATATCGGTGCTGACGTATCAAAAATATTATCAGGAAATCATCGATGTGCTTTCACAGTTATCGGTTATATCTGTTGCGGGCTGGCTGGAAAGTCGACGGCGAGCGGACGTGACGAAATCCGATATTAAACGCAGTAGATAAATCACTCCCAGATTTATGCAGAGGGCCCGCGAAAATATTTTCGGACTGTGCTATACGAGCGAACACTTCCGCACACGCGTTTTATTTTCAAAACGTGATTGAGCAGACGCTGTTATTGAGTCTAGTGGACGTACTCGAGCAACGAGCGCGATATCGTCCACGTTCTATGTTGTACAGAAATTAATTCGGTGCACCGTAGCAACGAATATTTTCTTCGCACATTACGCACTGCAGATATCAAATGTGATAAGCACGCGTTGCCATGATTTTGATAATGTGTCGTACTTCAGTGATCTTCACTGAATCGCGCGATAAAGAGAGAA
Organism: Cephalotes varians; assembly: GCA_037157785.1. Classification (NCBI taxonomy): domain Eukaryota; kingdom Metazoa; phylum Arthropoda; class Insecta; order Hymenoptera; family Formicidae; genus Cephalotes; species Cephalotes varians. Next base: position 2,625,787 of record JANQDE010000017.1, on the reverse strand, counting down.
GACGCACAAAGATGGGATATTAACGAGGGGCAAAAACGAAAGAAAAGTTAGAAACCCCACCAAAAGACAATCCTTCTTCATTGTTTTCAATTTTCATTAGGAATGTAATAACGTTTCGGACTTAATTAGCGTTTATAAAGTAGGTTAAAGCATTTAACTGCTACAAGCTTTTTGCAGTTACGGATCGCAAAAGTCCGCCGGGATATTATGCTTCTTAAGCAAAGTTACAAAAGAAGACATCTAGCTGCCATCGTTTTACATCGTGCGCAGCTTTATAATGAAGTTTGCAAGCAACCTCCGACCTTTCAGCTATACATGTCGCTTTATCACTATTCGAACATTTCTGAAGACCATTATTTCCTAAGTTCTCTCAGCAGCAGTAACTCGATATAATTCCGATCCGGATATAATACGGTTCTCGATATATTGCAGTCGATAATAGTATTAGATACGTAATCGCAGCTATATATAGTTACAATCACTTTACTCAATGGCAGCACTAATATACTTACAAATCGTAACAATCTATAAAATAAATTCCAAAAAGTATCCCAATTATCTATTTTCTATTATTTATCCCTGACTTCTATATTTTCTCTTTAAAACAATTCTTACTCTTCTCGTAAATTTTCTTTTATTAAGTCATTTCTTTCTCCGTATGTTATCGCATTATTTTATTAATCATTTTATTAATCCCATTTATCTCCTTCTGACAAGAGAGAGAAAGGAATGCTTTTCAAATTTATTTTCAAATGTTTGAAGAAAACGCTTCAAATATTATAATATAATACCTAGGTTTATTTCCATTATTGTTATTATCATTATCATTATTATTACAATCATGCAATATGTTTCATCAAACGAGGATTTCGAGTATATAGTAATATAGCTCTCGATTTTGATAATTGCTTTCAATACATTACGGGCAGTAAAATCAAAATATAGTTTAATTTAACTGTAATCAAAATCGGTTACATTCGTAGTGCATTTGCAGCTTTAACGACCGCACTTTCACATATTATTTTTATTAATTGCAGATTATTTAATTGGTTGGTTGCAGACATAATAAACTTGAACTTCCGGTTGGTTTGGCACTTTTTTCTCCGATCACGAAAATAAATTCTGAATTTTTCATAAAACGCATAAAATGTTTGAAGCGTTTTGCGTTAAAACTATTGAACAGTCAGCGAAATATTTATAATCGTATTTGTTAATTGTTAATGCGTGCTAGCGAGAATTTATCCGTAATTCCGTAGTAATTAAATCAAGATAAAAAAAGAACATTTAGCTTAAAATAAGAATACAAAGCAAAAGCACATTCCGTGCAAATAATTTTTTGCTTTCATTATTGTTTTAGTAATATTATCGATTTCCTCTGCAATCGCTTTAATTGAGCGCCGATTCAAAGCAAACTATAATAATTAGAATCTAAATTAATACGTTTTTTAATAAGAGTATGGATACGTGCAATAATTTTTTATGAAAAATGCGGTGATATTAAATAACTCCGCATTGACAATATCATACAATTCAATGTATTCTTAGTGTGTTACATTATTTCGCTAGCTCTATTGAACTTCAACAAAAGTTCGTCTGTAAAGCATTTCGATGCGCATTGTCGTCTCTGCGCTGGAAACGAACAATCAAGTTTACTAATACATGTACGTTTGAATCATGTACAACCTTAAATCATCAAAATAAAAAAAAGAGGTACATTTGTAGAAAATTCATTTATCTGACACTAACGCTCGGGATTCTTGAACACTGCGCTTGTAAATATTTGTCATTTGTTACCGCAACAAATATCATTGATGTAGACCACGATTGATTTGTAATACATGTATAATAATCATGTTATAATAAATGTTATACGCACAAATGTTTTGTTTTATTCCGCATATTTTATGTTATATGTACGAATTATATTTTATATATATTTTTTGTTACTTTTGTTATTCATTTTGCAATAACAGAAGCCTTTTTTGATCAAATTTATATGACACGTGCCCCACAATTTCTTTATTCGTAGAGAATGAAATGCTTTGCTTCCGAGAAATAAGCATATGCTCCAATATCTTCATTCGTATTTCTCGATGCATTTCGTTCGATGAATAAAGGCACAAGCACTTGCTGCAGTTTATTCATACGATCCAATATCTTCATTCACGTTCTTCGAAGCATTTCCTCGATAAATAAAAAAAAAGCAGAAACTTCGCTTCTTCTTTTTATTCGCGTTATCCATTAACGTATTGGCAATTTGCAAAACATCCGTGCAAATGTAGATAATTACATGCCGTTCCTGTATTTGAAAAGCAGAAGAGAATAAATGGGAATTTATTAATCTTAATGTATTTATATTGATTCAATCAATAATGAGTTATGCAAAATACGAAACAGGTTATACAAATTGCAAAACACACAAGATAAATTTAACTAAAAATTTTTAAATAAAACAATACAAAATTACAGCTTTCAAATCTACCTAAATAAAGAAGGGGCTTTTACATTACGTTATCAATTTCGTTTTAAATAAAAAATATCAATCAAATTTATTTGTATCTTATTAATTTGCATTGAAAATATGCGTTTATAATTCTGGGAACTTAGCAGGATTTTAATTGAAAAATTTCTCTCTTTAGACTTAAATCTCTCTGCGCTTGTCAAGTATAGAGGAGTGAATCGACGTTGCATAACGCAACCCGCATTGTTCGTGCTTCCGGGTCTCGCGCGGAGCTTCCGAAGCGTCGTTTCCGAAGTAACGAGCCATTACTCTCGGTCAAATTGAGGCTGAGATTGCAGGTTTGCAGTATGTTTTTTCGATAATTACTAGCGCCATGTAGCCTTCCCGTCCTGCCCCCATCTTCTGCGAACGAGAACGTCCACCGCTAATATTAAATCAGTCGGCGAAAAAGTTGGCCGTTACTCCTGATATCGAGCGTCCAATTATCGTCGACGTTAAATCAGTTCGAAGCATTGTTTCCGCCCGCGGAGAGGGCCCCTATTAAAAGTTAATGCATTTGTCACACGACCCGCACTACTACACGGACACACACGTACAGATGCATTCGTGCGCGCGGCGCCCCGCTGGTTGTTAGATTTTTAATGGATTTATGATTGAGGAGTGCGACCTAAAAAATTCTCAACCTCCACCGGACGAGGGAAACGAGCATCGCAAATGAATACGGTTAATCTCGTTGCGACCCTTCATCACGAAACAAGCGCCGCGTGGGGAGGAGATGCAGCGAGCGAGCGAGCGAGCGAGAGAGAGAGAGAGAGAGAGAGAGAGAGAGAGAGAGAGAGAGAGAGAGAGAGAGAGAGAGAGAGAGAGAGAGAGAGAGATGCTCGGCTTGCACTTCATCAGCTCGCCTTTCTTTTAATAAGCACATCGAGCTTTGCGGTAAGCCCACCCTCTCTCTCTCACTTTTATTTCTTATTTTTCTTTTTTCCAACGTCAAAACGTGCTTCTAACCTTTCTACATTTATCACCGCCCACTGCAGCTTAAGCGGCAATTTTGTAGCGCGCTATGCATGTGCTTGCTTCAGCCGCCCCCGGGCAATCCCCTTAATGTGTACTTTTTCTCACTGTCATAATTGAGGAGCCGCCCGAGAAGGAGGCCGCGGCACTATCCCCAGGAATGTTCTTCTCTCATAAATTCCGGCCTTACGCCTCGTAAGTGCGCGCCTTTGTACCTTGGTCTCGCTCCGTGTTACGAGATATTAAAAAAAATTTTCGCGATTTTTCATACGCCCCCAACGCGTTGTACTACATCAACAAGGAGCATCCTGCTACCCCGAGCTTTCGACTAATCCGCAGATATAATTTCATCATCGAGAGTTTCAATTTTCGCTTAGTTGCCATCACGAATGGCAGTGTTAGTAATTGAATGTTTAAAAGAGTTCTTAAAAGTTAAGTATTACATTTTAAATACATTAAGATGTTAATGCTTACATCTTAATGCACTAATACTTTGAAGTATTAATAAAATGTACTTAACCTTAAGATGCTAAGTATTATTTTATTAAATTAAACTTAGTTCTAACAAAGTTTTTACAATCTAAGTCTTCGTAATCAAAATAAAAATATTGTTTATGCCAATAATATTAATTATGTTAATCTTACATAAAAATCGATAAATGAGACTTAAAATTATTAAAAAATATTATTTATTAGCGATCTTTATTAAAACTTTCTTTAAACTTTTATAGTTTAAAGAGCTCGAAAGAAAGAACTAATTTGCAAGATACATAATTTAAGATAGGAAAAAATATTTATCTTTTACCGCGATAACCAATTAATTTTATTCGAGATCGTGTATAAAATACGTTCGTACCTTTCAAGAAATATGCAACTCCGATATCTCAAAATAAAACATTTATTTTCTCTTTTCTAAAGAATTTCGACTGAAAACAATCTTTCAACGAGCGGTGGTTGTCATGAATTAAAAGTAAGTATCTCGCGTATCTTGGCAGCTTCTTAAAGCAACTTTTAATAAGCTGGGCGAGTAACTAATTATATTATCTTTACCTTTAGCTTGGCTTCTATTTGGCATATCTTCGTAGCGGCGTTTAATTCCCGCTAAACAAATTTCCGATTCGATGGACTTGCAGTAAAATTTTCATTACGATGAAAGATAGAACAAAAGTTCTGAAGATATGCAAGCTACTTCGCCTTACGCGAGATGGCATATCTTAAAGTTTATTACAGATATAACATTACGCAATTATGTCATCCTTTTAAAAGGATAATTTTTTTCTGTGATACGATTCATCCTCTCCTATCTTTAAAGCTCTCAAAGATATTTCAGAATTTTAGATAAAAATACTGAATTAAATAAATAAATTCTAATTATCAGATTAATACGTCTATATTTTATATAATATCTAAATTACTCTTTTGATTAACATTGCAATGATTAACGATTATTATGTGTGTGTGAAATACAAATTTTTTAATTCTTTCGATTTTCCAGACATTTTGTTTTTGTTTATAGAATATAAATAAAAAATGCTTTAGTTTCTGCTACCTTGCTTTATCTATATCAAATATTTTATATGGGTTTAATTCCTATTTATTCTTTTTATTATCCTTAAATTACATCTTGTTTCTACTTTTCCTCAAATGTACTATTACTCAAAACACATGCGTGTAAATACGAGTGTAAATGTACAAATGTGTGAGTGTCCGCAGTATATTGAACTCGGATCCGTGGGTTCGCTAAGCTCAAATGACTGTGCGGATCAGTCATCCCTGCGGGATTCTAGATATATCAATCACGATAAAGTCATCAAGTTATATCTCGAGATTAAATCCGAACACTAACGACGGTTCGTTCGTCAACAATTAGTGAAAAAAAACGAATGTGCGCGAACAAAAATCTGCATGATCGCATCCGATTTGATCCCCTGGCGCATCATTGTCGTCGCGGTCGTCGCTCTCGTCAACGTCGTGCTTTTTCCTCATTCCCTTCTTTGACATAGCGATCGGCACTTCAGTCTCGGGCACTCTTTTTCTCGCTCGTCAGCCGGTCGAGCACCAAAAAGGAGGACGTTTTGACCGAGGCGCTTTATCGAGGGGCGAGCTGCCCGATCGACAATATCTCGACAATTCACCCTCGAGCGGAACGCTGCCGATTCCGTCCGTTCTCCTTCTCACCATCCACCTCACGTCCCACCTTCACCGCAATCTCGTTCTCTCGTCCTTTCGCACTTCCCTCAGTGTCTCTTTCCTTCCTCCGTTTCTCATATTTTCTCCATTTTATTTTTCCCCGGAAGGAGAACCGGTCGCCCGCGGCTGCCGTGCATTCGCGCCTCCCACTTTTCCGGCGCGGCGGTTCGCATGTATCAAAGGTACATAATAAATTGAATATTATATCCAACGGCGCGAACGATAGGACGAGAGGGAGAAAGAGATAAGGAGAGACGAAAAAGGGAGAGGGAGAGAGGGAAAGGATAGAGAGAGAGCTGGGAGAATCAGTGGGAAAGAAGAAAAGCGATATCGTATAGTCCTGCGGGCCTGCGCCATGCGAGTCGAGCGCGTCCCGTCACGACGAGCGTCCCGACGCCGCTCTCTCGACTCGCTCGACAGCGCGGCCAGCTCAACGCAGTCAGTACACGCGTCCCGACGCCCGGGAATGCGTCCGTCGACGGAGGTGTAGTTTCGCCGCGCGATCGTTTTGTCGGAAAACGTGCGAAATTCTCGGGTACACACTCGAAGAAAAAAAAAAAAAAGAAAAAGTGCGCGGACAAAAGAGCGGGAAAACAGGAATATACGCGCGTATATGGCGCGCCGTGTCATATTCTTGCCAGTATAATGCTACACTTTCTTCGCGAGGTAATATTCCTCGATGGATTATTAATTTTATTTTCTTTTTCGTTAGAGTTGACAGTGAAGTTAATTTATATTTAAACATCTTCCGTTAAGAACGATGGTATCGCGCTCGAGGATCTGAATCTCTTCGGAGTGACTTTGACATGTAGATAACGGTCCATTGTCGACGTGGGTGCGTAGTGGCTTTGTAATTTGGATGACGCACTATGTGTAAGACCGAAGTAAATGACAGGGGAAGAGATATGCTCACGTTAGCCACCCATTGCAGTGCAGTTGCGTTCTTTTTGCGTGTTAAGTTGTTCCGGCGCTGAACATGGCAGCCGGGGATCTTAAATAAAAATCGACGCGAGTACGCATAAAACCGGTGTTACTGCAACGTTAACGTAAATGATACTGTTAAAAGAATGTTTTGAAGCATTTTACGCAAGCAGTGAGTTATTGCGCTATATTTTACGTTATGCGTGGGTGTTGCAACTTAGATATTCTCTTTTTCCCCTTTCCTCTACGAGCCGCATACCGAGTTTCTCGTACGACAGAGAAAGTTTGCGGAAATAAAGATGCAATTATACGATGCTGTTTTACGCGACGAAGTCTGCGGGCTAATATATCAATAACTACTAATGATTTCGATAAATTTCTATTTAAAAAACAAAGTTTGAATTTACATATTTGCTGGCTTAAATATTTTAAAATAATATTTCCGAATAATTAATATGTAATATATTAATTTACAATATATATTTATAAAATTATATTAATATCGTTATATATGCGATTCGGTGATATCAATATTTACAGCAAAATAAATCTTTCCTTTAAATTTAATTATATTAAATTTCTGTTTTTTCATATCTCTGAAAAGTTAATCTTTATAAGTATTGTAATATATTTATTAGATATCTTGAACTATTTTACAATTAAATCTATGACTGAACGTAAGTATAAAATTATTAAAAAAATATAATTTTTTCATCAATTTATATATATAGAAGTATAACAAATTAAAAATCCGTTCGTATTTTTTAAGAATTAATCTTACAATTTTTATTAAAAGAAAAGATCAGTTTTCAACGATGACTCCGCGCATTGCACGAAATACATCCATTATCGAACTCTTCGTACATGGACATTAAAGATGCATTCGAATACATCTCCTCAGTCTTGCAAGGAAAAATATATGACATCTGTCTAGATAGAAATCGAAAGAAGCTAGGAGAAACATACATTTGAAGAAATCAAGATTAATCGTAAAGAAAATATTAAATTTTACTTCATCCATTTATAACATTACCATTTTCGATAGAAAGGAAATGTTAAATATAGATATTTCTTATAATAAAATTATGATGGATTTTTGAAAAACCTATTCAGAAAGTCCATTGTCAGATAACATCCGTTATAAATATTGAATACATTTTTCTATATATACACGCATTTCTTTCACATCGAAATTTCAATTCAATGCTCCCTCATGAGAAACTAAATATCGCGTAGCGATGTGATTATGCGAATTCACCGTCACAGAATGTTTAGAGCCATTCCATTCAGATGAAATGATGTTTATGCACGATTTGCGTGATATCCGAATTAATCCATTTCCGTACAATGCCGGTCACTCATAAAGCAGACATATGTCCGTCCGCGGTATTATATGCTGAAATTATTCTTCGCGTTTATGGAAGAGAGCCAGAGGGAGCGAGGTGCGAGCCGGAATAAATCATTCGGACTGATATAACGTCGTCAGTATGAGGGATCGCAGATTCGCGGAGATTCCTCGGCGCGGGGCGGAATCAAATCTGCCCCATTTGGCGGGGGAGTGTATTATCATAAGAAAAAAGATTATTGAGAACGCCGCCGAGATAGAGTTTCTCGGTAAATTGATCGGCCGCTCGGGAGTTTTTCCGCAACGTCGTTTCGGACGCGATTAACTCGGATACGATTTTCGGCCGGCGCGATCGATTCGTTGAGCCGAGAATCGATGAGACGAACTGAAGAGAACGACTATTAGGAAACGACAGTTTAAGCCCGCCGACTACACCAGTAAATTCTTTCGTCGTATATCACTTTTTATATATTTTCTATTCGCGCGATAGGGATCAATGTCACTTCGGGTTAGCGTCGTCTCCCACGTATTTCACTGCCATTTCATCATATTTTGTAACGATCGTTATGTATTCTGCCAATCTTGGTATTGATCATAACACGAAATGATAAACTGTTCGAGAATATGACATACGAATTTTAAGATGAAGTTTAGTCAAAATTTAAAAAATGTATGCAAGCGAAAAACTAAAAATATTGAGAGCTTTCTTTAATATACTTTTCATATGATTACATAAAATTAAAATTAGACATATTATGGTCATTTTATTTTTGAGGAGTTAATGATACTTTGCAGATAAAAAAATTTTATTTCTTTTAGTTTCATCGAAGACAAAACTCTAGTGATTCATAAGTAAAACAAATTGATATATATTCGGTTTAAATTATATTAAAATCCGAAAAAACATATCAAATTTATATTGCAATTGTATCTGCGCGTCGTGAATATATAGATATGAATCGATTCTTACTTCATTATAAATGATTAAGGGCCGGTTGTTCCAACTTCGGATAAACTATGTAGTAATTTATGTGATAGACAAATGTCTATAGAGTCAACAACCGGCCTTAAAAGAGTATAACATGATAAAATAAATATAATATGTACATAGAAGAGAGTTGTCAAATGCGTAACCGTCTTAAATAGTACTTTATTAATATTCTATATTTTTACTTAATATAGCAGCATTTAGTGACAAAAATCAGTAATTTCATATTGCTGCAAATATTAACTGAATGCTGCTTGTATTAAGTAAAAATATAAAATATCGATGATGTATTATTTAGATGATCAGAATGCATTTGGCAAACTCTCCCCTATATGTTGTAAAAAACGGCAATATATCTAGTATATCTAGTTTCTAAATAAAATTTTAAGCAAATCTATTATTTTATTTTATAAACATATTATATTTCTTATTTGAATCATTTTATTTCTTTGTAAAAATAACATCTATCATGATTTGATTGCTCTCTCTCTCTCTATTCGTTTCACTCCCTTCAGGTTTAATTTTAGGAACTTTTTTTAGCATGTTGAATAAAAGACTTAGAAGAAACGTATGTACCGAGCTTCTCGCTTACGCTTAATCCTTTTTTCGGAAAATCCTGAAATTCTTGCAGTGAAACGAGAATAGGAAACTTTCACAGTCATTATTCCACAGCGAGGAGTGAATTTACGTTCGCGGGAGGAAAATTTGGTCGCGTATAAATCTCCACGGGTTCGTGTTTTTCGTTTAGCGTTTCTAGGATTTTAGCATTTTCCCGAACGCGGTTTCTATCGCGCTGCCATACAGCAGGACCGATTGGTATTCCAGCTTAGCGATATTCGCCCGACTCTTTTTCCTGCGGCGATTGTTTGTGGATAAACATTCGGGCTGCGATAAACGCGCCTAAGAGAGTAGAGTTATGGAATTCTTGTACAAGGCAAACTCGTCTTTATGGATGTTGATATTGCCAATCTCTCCGTAGCGGGTGGTTCGCGATAATGGCGGAAATCCGATTTATAGGCGCACGCTTTTACTTTGCGCCTTGTAGAAAATTACCTCTGTAGTAGCGTCGGATATTATGACGTCGGAAATAAGCAAACGAGAGAAAGAGAGAGTGGATCGGGATTAAATAGTGGAAGCGATTCCGATAATGCAGCGAGTAATGATGAACCGGGATAATAAATTCAATAAAGGCGTATGAGAATAATCCGATCGAAGAGACACGAGGYATCCGAAGGATGGATAGGAAAAATATTTTCAATAAGAGGAAAGGGGAGGNAGAGAGAGGAAGAGAGACAGAGAGAGAGAGAGAGAGAGAGAGAGAGAGAGAGAGAGAGAGAGAGAGAGAAGAGGGGGGGAAGAGAGAGGAGAGGAAGAGAGAGAGAGACAGAGACAGAGAGAGATAGAGAGAGAAAGAGACAGAGAGAAATCGAGCCGTGGAAATTACAGCAGCGGAAATGGAGCGAGAATTAAACTCCGTGGGACGGATTAAAATATTTTCACGCGATGATAATTGAGGAATAAAAGATTTTCGCTGTGCTCGAATAAATCAAGTGCCTCTTCGGGGCGCGCGCGGTCTTGGATTTCTGCCTCCCGTATCTTATCGAATCGAGATGCCGCGAAGATATATGTGCGATCCTCAGCTGGAACGCGAAAGTACTTCGTCCGTATCGTCAGATTCATAAAATAAAAAGGAAGAATAAAAAGAGCAAATGGCTCCGACAAGTCTGGTACACGACGCCTGAATTTATTGCGCAAGATTGATCGCGATCGATATGTCACGATTTTACTTTACGATGTGCCGCCGAGGATTAAAGTCGAGTGTGCGAGAAAGCGTAAGAGAGACCGTCTGTCGGATGGAAGTAAAATCTCAATCCGAAATATTTTTTTACGCGCAGATAATCGAACGCCAAAGGAAGATTTTCGCTCGGCCGGGGAGCTAAACTCGAGCTCAACAGCTTGGCCCCGGGTTTTTCCCTTGGCTTCCATCAGATAAAATTGCAAGAGGAGAAGCTGCTTCTAAAGACCCGAGGTAAAAGAACCCTGGGGAAGTACCAGTCGAGAAGTGAGGCCGAAATTAAGAGCCGGTGGAGACGGCGATGATGGCGACGACGACGGCGCCAGTATCCCGTGGTGATACTCGAAAATGAGAATATTTTCGTGCGATACAAAAGCGACAAAAAGAAATCAACGGGATATAATATCTCGGATATCTCTCCTCTTGACCCCAATCTCTCAAAAAAATCACGACGCTTTCGCCGGCAAATCTTTCCCTTCGCCCCGACCCGCAAGGACCATCGATCACACGTAAGCGTGATGGGACAAAGAGCTCATAATCTGACATCGGCGTGCCAGGGGAGGAACGGTGGAGTGACGAGAGAGAGAGAAAAAAAGGGAAGACCCCGTGAAAGAGCGAGGGGTAAACGAGTGTCGGTGAGGAACAGGACCAAGAGGAGTTTTCATTTGGCCCTGTCGTAAATAAGAACGAGTAGTTACGCGGCGTATAAGCGCGACGGAGAGGAGTGCTAAATTCCGCCTTGTACGCGGACTGAAATCTCCGTCGCTAAACGGCCGAGATAGTTATTTACGAGATGGCGTAAAGAATTGTTGTCCCGCGCGTGTTTTCCCGAAGGGCGACGACCAACGAGCAACCGCGTTCCAGCATCCAGGATGTACAACCCAAGTCCGGCAAAACACTTTGACGGTCGATTCTCCTCGTACATTACGTGGAATTGCCGTGAACTTAGTGGCGTTTATATGTCGCTTGACAAATGTATCGATCGAGGAAGGAGACAAGGAGAAGAGCGCAAAACGACGAAAAAAAACACCAAGAGACACGGATGGAAGAAAGAGGGTACGGCGCGTGAACGAGAGGAAGGTTCTCGCAACACGTTAACCGGTTCGCTCACCGTCACCTTTGGCAGTTCGAGGGTGACTAGGGGATGACCTTACTTTCGGAAAGCTTTGTTTTTTCGCGAGACACAGCCGATTAAATGAGCTGTTTATCTTTAGTAGATAGTTTAGTAGATATATAGTATATACTTTATAATTTATATGTATTTTATTATAAATATTCTCATTCTTTTAATCTCAAGATTATTACCGTCGTTATTCTGATAACTTTCGTTTTTTCTCTTTTGTCATTATTATATCGTGATACAATGAAACTTGATTATTAATCTTCTTAATAATTTAATATTCTCCTAGGAGAAATATTTTATTACAAAATATGGATAGAGAAGAAATTCTCTCTCTCTCTGTTTTTCTCTCCCCCTATTGTCTTAAAATTCATAAATAAATAAATATTAAAATTATATTCAAGTATTAATCTCTTAATAATTATCTTAATCTTTAAATTAATTTTTTTAATTTAATTTTTTCTCTGTTCATTTACTTACATATTTTGTTTGTAATTCACGAAGAATTACAGCTATAATATATTATAAATATCAATAAGAGAGGACATGTAGAAACATACACACACACATATATTGAGATATAGTGAGATGCACTGTATCTATTTCAGTGAGATTTTCAAAACTGGATTTGTTCAAGTATCATCATCAATAAAATATTGTTTTGCTTTTTCAAAATTGGCTTTTTGACGTATAAATCGATATGATAGCGGACAAAATATTTTTCAAGTTGTACGTGAAATGTGAAAATGTGAAAGCTTCTCTAGCCTCTCCAATAATTTTAGAAATATTTATATGTATTCCTCACTGCTGAAAAAACAAACTCTAGCTCTAATAATTGTAATTAAGATTTCAACGTTCCGAAAACATAATGAATGTGTGATATAAAGCACTGTTATAAAGCATTTTTAATGCATCTTTAAATAATCATTATGTTTTGATACATATATTCAAACATTTTGGAATAATTCACAAACATTTTATGAGTATGCTATTACCGTTCAGTTTCAACTCATTTTGTACTTTCATGATTAATTAATTAATTAATTAATTAATTAATTAATTATTGCACATTTGGAGTATTAATCAAAATATATCAAAATATTTCGTGGCATATACATTGCAACAATTACTCGGATTAATCGTATCCGAATGCAATAAATGTCAGGAAATTTTCTCACATTTCTAGAAAAATCCAAGATATAGGGAGAGAAACAGGAGGAAGAAAGGGAGATGGAACGCGAGTTGACAGAGAACTCGGGTTTGTTATTCTCGTTCAGCTTTTCTTTCATTCTTTCAGAATGAGGGTGGCACGGCTATTATTGTGCTGCGTACTTCTCGAAGACTACAGCACCAATCTCGGCGGAACGGCAATTACCAGTGACGCCATGCGCCAAGACGGTTCCTCGTCCGCGACGAATCCGACGCTATCAGGTACATACCGGTATATATACTCATCTGCATATTGCCGGCTGGTTTTTCCTTTTCTCGCTCCTCCGCGTCGCGCAGAGGAGAAATCGCGCAGACGGAAATTCTCGTCGGCGTTAATGGCACGTGCCGAGGAATGCGAGCGAGCAAATATCCCGTATTACCGTCGGAAAAATAAAGGACACTCGTTTCAAGTATCTTTTATTCTCGGTCCCCTCCAATAAACATTGGTAAATGCTCGGAGGGTCGAATCCTACCCTCTTTCGACTTAACATACAACAGGATTTGCAAGTTTATTTTTTATACTAGATTGTATACTGTTAAATTACAATTTATATTCAACGGGAATATACAAATTATCTTCCGTTACTTGGCATAATATGGTAATTGAAATTAATTCGCGATGTAAAAGTGGAAGCAAATAAAACATTATATCTTCATTTCAATACATGTCTCATTTGTGCATAGATTAAAAAGAAGTTTGTTTGATTTATATTTAATATTTAAAATTTACATTCGTTCATATAAATTATGTTGCAACAAAAACGTCACACTAATGAAATTTTCGATAGAAATAATCTAAAATATTTTAAACATTAAATAATTTTTCTATGATTGCTATTAAAATTTTAATTCATATAAAACACATATAAAATAGTAGGACAATTTAATGTAATAATTTTATGTAAGTTTGTAAGAGATATAAAGAAAAGAAGAAGACTATTTCCTGAACATTAAACTTAAACGTGTGAACTTCAACTTCATTTCTTTGAAATCATCAGTTCAATGTAATGCGACGGCTGTATCTCCTCTAAAGTGCGTCGGTCCGGTTTTTCAATTATTTGATAAGATCGCGAGTTTCTCTCATGTCGATGCTCGAGGTATTTGACCGGCAATAATCGGAGTAAAAGGAATCACTTCGCATTGCGTGCCGAATGTCGTAATGTCACGTGTTTCCTACACGAGCCGATATCCACTCCGCGTCTGAAGGGTTTCCCCGCGGAGCATGCTTTGTGAAAAATCTGAATAATGCATTGTGAAATATTATCTATATGTAGTAGATTTATACGGTGTTGCGCCGGCGATACGTTGTCTGCCTTTATCATACAGCCCGATGATGTTTGGTGAAGAAAGGCAGAAAAATTTCTTCACGCAAATCTTGATACGGTACACGAAAGCGTGGCTTAAAATAGCTTTTCGTTTAAATAAACAGAAAATGCATCGAGAGTAATTTAATTTTTATCGCGGCACACAGTCGCTAAAAAATTTACTATTTGTTAAATAGAGTTTTTTTCAGAGACTAAGTAAAATTTTATGAACTGAATGTCAGCAATTAGACGGAAACTTTTATTTATTACTACAAATACGATGCAAAATACGCTTTTCGTACTTGAACATAACTGAATAATACAATTAGCTTCGCAAATCCCTCAAAGGATTCCTCATTTCATTTCTGATTATGCATCAATCTCCCAAATAATTTGTGAAAGTATATTTAGCAGCATAAACTCAAATACTTTAATTTAATGGAAAAATACATGTCATGGATTACTAAAGCCCGTGAAATATTTCGAAGAATATAACGGCGCTGAACAATGCAGTGAGTTTGCAGAGTAAACTCGATGCACGTAGATTTCACGCACGTTTATTTTCGCGGATTGTTCAGAAATCGCAGCTTACAAATTCGTCGGATTACTTTCATTTTTTTTTTCCCTCTTTCGCGGTTTCTACAGCCGGGAGCGCATTATCACTCCCGCGATATTTTAAAGCTAATCGTCGGTATATTCAGAGATACGCGGTCAGAAAATCAGAATCGTATGTCAAAACGAGAGTATATATTATTTTTTAAAATTTAAGTCGATATTGTAATAGAAATTGTATGAAAACATGTAAACACATGTGCATGTATACAAGTGTTTTATATTTTATATAAAAATGATATTATTATAATGATATACTGTAAAGAACAATATTATAATACAATATTATGTATATATATAAAATTGTTCATTAAATTTTCAATAGTTTGAAGCTTCAATAACTCGAACAGCAATTATAATTAATACAGTTCTTGCAAACAAAATTTTGTCACAAGAGTTCTCAGCCGCGCGTATCTTAGTTTGATAGCGCAATCAAACCGCAAATCGTCCGTAATGTAAAAGAAAAGAAAAGTATATAAAACTTTATCARAGAGTAGTCACGAGTCGAGAGACGTAAACGAGAGCGAGAGAAGAATGGAGCCGCGAAGAATGTCCTGGTTAGCGGGGAATTGTCGACGTTGTTGTCGTCGTCGCCGTCGTTGCGTCCGAAGTTGAAGTGGTTTCTAGTCCGGCCCGGCATTGCAACCGGGTCCATGCCGGTTAGTTCGCCAAGTTTTTCCTTTGAGGATGAAAGATATTAATTAAACTGTCACAGACACGGTAGCATGCGCGCGCGCGCGCACGCGGAACCTCTGCCCAACTTTATTTCGCCACTTACAAGTTTACCACTTAGGCGCCAGGGTACACGGGCGGACCATTGCAAGTCATCCTTTTACGAATCTAACGCGTGCTATTTATGCGCACGATAGAGAACAGACGGAATCATGATAGGACACGCGAAAACGTATGCATGCAAAAGGATTGGTCAATTATGTGTCAGCGTGCCTGAGGCTTGATGCACGCCAGAAACAGACAGGACGTTTATACGTTCTCTTTTTCTTCTTTTTCCTCTCTCCTTCCTGGTCTTCTTTTTATTTACATTTTATATACTATTCTCGACAATTTCAATTACAACTACGTGCAATGCGTATATATGCAATACATATGCAAATTTTCGAAAAACTGCAAAAAGTACAGCGTGAAATTACTTTTTGGAAAAAGTTGTTTCAATCTTCGATAAGATATATCGTTCAAATATCATTAAAATTATAGACCGAATTTTAAATCCTCTCATCATCTGAATTTTCTTAATTCTTTTATGTATTTCGGTTAGATATTTAAAAAGAAAACGTTTACTAAATTCTCTTCTACTTGTCGTTTTCTTTATTTAACTTCACATGCTTGTATCTAGCATCTTCAGACAACTGACAGCGGTTCCGCTGAACATTTCGATAGCCGATAACCGATAGGTGAACTGGAGCATTATGTAAAAAGATGAGAACAAAATGCGCACTAAAGCAAAAATTTGCTAAAAGCAATCCTTTGATCCTGTACAGTACAAGTGAAGTTTCATGCTTTTAAATGTAAAAATATCTGCAAGTGAGATTTGTCAATAGCTGCGTCGCATTAGTAAATGTCGCGGATATTCATCTTTCGATGTAAAAAATTAGTGCAAGAATTGAACGTAAAACAAAATAAAGTATATAGTCGTACATTCAAAATTCAATTATTATTAAATACTTGTTGAAAAAATTTGATGTTTACAAAGATTGATATATTTTCATCTCCAATAAATTCTTTCTTTATTAAATACTCGTTGAAAAAATTTGATGTTTACAAAGATTGATATATTTTCATCTCCAACAAATTCTCTCTTTATTCTCAGTAACGGAAATTAAAAGCTAACATGTTAAATATAAATAATTCAAATAAAAAACATTAAATTATTTAATTATTTGGTCATAAAAATTTTTCAATTAATACTTCGTTTAAAAGCGCATGAAACTATATTTTTCATTTATTAGACTATATCTCACATTAAAATACCTATTTTCAAGAGAGATTGTTGATTTCTTTAAAAAAAAAAATCAACAATAAATTTTTCTTCTAATTGATCATAAGTTCTCTCCCGAAATTAATTGAAAGTTTCTAAAAAATTCGTTTCAGAAAGTATCGCACGATGTGACGAGCGATGATATAAAGTGATAGGAGTAGTCGATACCCCGGATGTGTTGATTTTATTCGTGCAATGATTAAGAGATGACGTAATGTTACATATGCTGTTATCATTCGGATAGTGTAACGATCTTATCTATCAAATGCCACAGTACGCGCGGGATGTCAGATTCTCGTGTGTAATATACTCGTACGTGTCTATCTGCGTAATACGTGACGTCGCAATACGTCTGTCTATTCGCGCTGTGATACGTCATTCCAGATAGTTCATAATACAGATACATTGTGGGGCACGTAGAAACAGAGTTTTGCTCTAAGAGCTTTGCTTTGGCTGTTTTAACTCATCACTTAGATAAAATCTTGAAATTACGATAAATAATAAAATCGTATGTCGCAGCTCAAAAAACATATTTGCGCAATATCTTTTCGCAAATCTATGGGGCGAAAAGTATAAATTTGAAATTATCAAGCAAGATTATGAATATGAGAGCAGTTTAATCAATTATTACATGGACGAATCACTAATTATTCAAAGTACACACATGGATTATTACGTACATAAAATAACAATAGAACCTTCAAATAACAATTCGCAAAATAAATATTTGTCAAGTACGGTTGCAAGCAACTTGGCGACGACCCATGAACGCGGATCCATAATTAATCGTGCTTTCAGCCAGATATTGAAAATAATCCGTGATTATCTCCGGCGATTAAAATATTAAAACCTAACCGGCTTTACGTTCAAAGGAAGCAGCAATCGCACACAAAATTCCAGAAATATTACTCCGATCAGAAGTGTGCGATTATAAGACCCGAGATTAAAGTTTCACATTTAGCGTCACAGGTGCGACACGGGCACCATTCTCCGATAGTATTCCACGGGGAAACCTTTAGACGTTAGCATTTACTATATAAAGGTATATATACATATATATATATATATTTTATATATATATATATATATATACATATATATGTGTGTGTGTACGCGTGTCCACGGTATAGTGGGCAAAACGTGTTTCGTTACCGTAGTTAACTACGTTTACACAACACATCCTGTACGACTTCGACCATCGTCTCGAGGCCGCGCAACCGTTCACATCTGAGCACTGCTGTTAACGCCGAGGAAGCTTCACGTAATGTGTAACGTTAAGGACGTTGGACCATGTATAGAACCAATTACATTTACGATTATGTAGGTATACATCAGCACCGGGACATATGCAATTGCGAATACAGGCACTCATATATCTTCTCTCGAGTATTCAATTGTCACGAACAAATTCGAAATCGGGCGAACAAGAAATTCGTCTCCTAAGATCCTTTGAAGACCTTCTCATCGTTTTTTTAGCCATTTCATTTTTAATATTGTGTTATCGCAATGATGAAGCATCTTTTTGGGACGCGCGACTTGACGAAATTTCTTTTTCGTTACTGATTGAAGAGTGTAGTAAAATGAAGCTTGATAAGCGCGATTTAACGAAAGAATTTTTTTGCTTGAGCAGTCTGATTTACAAACAGAACTTTTCGCAAGGTTTAATTTTGTTGGAGCATGCTTAGATGTAGCGCTAATTAGCACGCTAATTAGAAAGCTGTTGCAGTGTAAAATGTGCAAGTCTTTATCGTATCATTTATGATTAAAAAACAAACGCTCAAGATATACGACGCCGAAAGCGTCTGAAAGAGTTTAAATTGCGCGAAAACAGCGAGAGATTTATTTGCGCGCCTGAACTTTGAGTTTACAAAGAAACTCCTCGGCCGGATACGATCCGGAAATTATCGATGACATTGGAACAATCGCTCTTCGTAGTTTGACTTCCGCAAGTCCGTACATCGGGGAAGTGCGTAACTCCCGAGACACTCTGTATCACACCCGGTTACACGATCAGCGCCGCGCACGTGTTTGCACGGTATGCGCTTAATATTAATATGTGCTACACTTACACCCGCCCGAATGAGGAATAGTTTCAAGCATAGTTTCTCGCTCGCGCTCACGTACTAGTAGTAATCTTCTTACACGTTAAGGACGCGCTCCGGTGCGGGCATACGTGCGCGGGCTGGTATTAAAGGAACGAAGGAGCGTGAGGTGAATTGTGAGTGCGTAATATACGCATACATATTATTTGCGTATGCACATATAAATACGTATGTTGCACACACGGCCCGTTGTCCGAGACCGAAGTTATAAATACAATTTTGCGTACTCCCTCGCGCGTGGTCCGCGCTTATAGCCGGAGGTAAAAAATGTTGGCAGATGCGGTCGCATTTTTACAGCTCTGTGTGTCTTCTGTGCGAAATTCCCGCGCGCACTTCGCACGGTGCGCCGTGCACAACTGTCTTCTCGGGCGCAAAAATATCGCTTCTATTAATGCTGAAATATTTAATTTTCTGCACGTGGACAGACAAATAGTACCTGTCTGTTCTCGTATTTATTACAACAAATAGAATCGCATCCTTCGTAGGGAACCATTCCAAATTCTCATCCACCATCCATTTCATAATGAATCCTTTGTTGACAAAAATGCTGAAATGCGCGTTAATAATTTTTATATATTCACGCGAGTGAAATGAAGCAAAAGTGAAATAAAGCGACATGTACAAATTATATTCTAACGATGCTAGCATATAATGTGCAACGCCTGCGTAATACAATACCATCGTGCAGTTAATCTCAGACAGTTTACAAACTAAACTCCTAAACTACTAATACATATTTATAGCAAACCCTTGATTTTCAGTTAATTTCAAGTAGAAGTGAAATTTACTTAAACAGAATTTTGATTACCATTGGAATATTATTATGTACGAAGGGTTAAGGAAACGCGAATGACGTGAAAAACAATTCAACAGTTTTATCCTGCCACGCAGGGTGTTTATATTAATTTTCTTTATCGGGCGTTTTTGCCCCTCAGAATAATGGATTCGGTTACGTCACCTCGGCATCGCTCAATGTCGATCGCGTTTCCGCGCGAGAAACGAGAAAGAAAAGCTATCGAAACGGCCGTTCAAGGCGCTCGATCGAGCGCGTTGAGCGCTTGTAAATTTCTCGTTGACTCCGGTAAACTTTTCACCGCCGTCCCAGAACGATACACATTTCCGCGTCGTATTAACCGATCGACCGAACGAAGCAACGCAACGTGCATTGTGTAACGCGATCGTGTGCACCGACTTGTATATGATCGTATCGATGTGTATCAGTATGCATGTAAAGTACGGACGTGTGTGTGTATGTGTGCGCGTGCACACACACACACAAAATGCTCCAACAGGCGGGAAATCTCTGTGTTCCGCATGTACGATCTTACTAATTTCCGGGATCGAAGCTTGTCCTCGAGAAGAGCGGACTGAAGATGGAAATCTGTTTCGTGGTGAACGAGAGATGGCAATAGGGAAAGAACGAGAGGGTGAGAGAGAGAGAGAGAGAGAGGGGGAGAGAGAGAGAGAGAGAGAGAGAGAGAGATTCGGATGGGCGAGAATAACGTGGGCGTGAATTCGATTAATTAAACTTCGAATTCGCGCCGCTTCGCGGAAATGGAATTATCGTGGCGTAGTCGACGGCGGCGGCAGCGGCAAATGCATCGGTTGGGGACACCGAGCCGCCGACACCACCATCGCCACCATCAGAAGGGTGGTTACGTCTGCAACGGGGGTATTTGGAGGTCGAGCGGTGTAACAGCTTGCGCTTGTGGAAAGGGCGGTGGAAGGATGTGGGATGGCGAACTAACGCGAGCCCGACGATATATATTTACGGCTCGAAGCGGCGCGGCGCGATAAAGAGAAAAGTTTCGACAGGGATTCGAGCCGTGAGAATTTAAAATCCCGCGAATCTGGCTAAGACCGTCGAACCGACTTTTCCTCCCTCGACTTCGAGTGGCGTTTCAATAATCCGCTTTGGTATCGCGCCGCTTAGCCTCCACCGAGGCGAGGAAGAGCCGGGCAGGCGTTTATTAGCTTCTCAAGTTGAGTTCTCTCTGCCGTTGATCGATTGCCGACATCCGCCGCGAGTTGTGAGAAATACCGATTTCCCTCGTCCGTTACACGTATATCAAAATCACTTGGAAAATTGCCCGCATCACGTCTACGATCGCTTACGATTTTCTCTTCGAGGAGAATATAAAGCAATTACGTTCAGATTATAAAATACATAAAACTTGAAACAGGTACAAAGAAGAAAAATTTTCTCGCTAGGTTTCTTCGCTAAATATGTCAAAATTATTATTACAATTTAATTTAATTTAAATAAAATATTTTATTATTATCGTTGATTATGCTTTTTTCAATATATTTCATGTAATTTATTTTCTAAGTCCAAAAATTTCCACTATTTTATATTCAATATTCGTTAGATAATTTAAGAAATGCTATAAATAAAAAAATGAAAAAATTTTGAAAATTTCCTTATAATTAATGGAAGATTAGCATTTGTAAGTATTAAAAAATTCGTGTAATATAAAAATTATATAATTAATTATTAATATCGATAATTAATCATATTTTAAGCACATAAAAATAAGTGATCGAGACTAACTAATAAAGTTGAAGAAACTTATAAAATCTCTCAATTTCTAGAATGATGGTTCGATAATCCGCTTATGTCATCGCTTTGGTTAAAAAAAGGCCATAAAAAGTCTGCATTTTTATTGGTACGCTAAAATAAAATTTTAGTGAGGATGAAGAGGTATTTGTATAGACATCAAATTTCTCGTCTCAATCTTGTCTTAAAATATTTTCGTTCATATAAGCTATCACAAAAATAGTCTAATAACAAATATTGGAAATATTGAAAAGCACACAAGTTTAAAAAAGCAAAAAACCAGAAAAAATAGCACAAAATTAAATGTTACGATGTGAAATAGGAAATCTGAAATTAAATTATGAGACAATGATTTTTAATTGATTTCAAATAGAAATAAAACCTGTCTTACGTACAAAAATAGATTTAACGATATTGCATAACGCAGATTGGACGATTGATAAGACGGAGATGTTTCTTAAAAAAATATTTTTCATTAATTTTTACAACACTCGTTATATGCGAAATAAAAACTTTCAAAAGAACGATGTACGAAAAATTGAGAGATGGAATTTGACGGATTTATATTATCTAATCCGTCGTGGGAACGTACTGTGAAGAGATAAAAAAGCGTGGAAGGTAAAGAAGCGTATGTCATAGCTTGTACCTTCTTTCCCCTTTCGTGGCGTAGACAGCGCTGATGATAAAAATCCTTTTGCAGTCGCATAATATCATAATAACTATGTAAATCAGACCGCCGTAGCAACCCACAAACAGAGAATCGGATATTCGTATGCTAAGCCTCAACCTGTTCTGCACACCGTCGCTATTTCGCTTTGACATGCACTATATATTCGCTGTTACCCCGACAACGAGTCGAGCTCTTGTAAAAAAACATTATTTAACTATCTACTTTTTCAGTATTAACGGTTGCCAGCTATGGTAACATCAAACAAATCCTCTCTTGCAAAAATACCGAAGCGTACGAAATGTGTGTGTGTGTGTAGTATGTGGGRGGAGGGGGTGAGTGAGTGAGTGTGTGGAGAGATAATGCGAAAATATACGTGTATCGAAAAATCACTTAACTTCAATAAAAATTCCAAACTGTCAAACAAACTGCAGTGTAATTTAAAAGATTTCATATTATAACGAAGTATGCGTGCCCAGCACCTCTGAATGCGTTTGCTAGTAAATGACTCTATCGGATTACAAAGACGAGTTAAACATTTATCGGTCTTACGATGAGTTCAAGAAAACTTTAAAAAGTAACTTTGCCAGGATCATATTTACATTGAGAGAAGTTTGAGATAAGTAGAGGGAAAGAGGTCGCGCGAATAGGAGTTTTAAGAAAACTTGAAACAAGCCGTGCACAAAAGTTTTAAAAATACACATTTAACAAAATATTAAAAAAAAAGAAACGAATATTTAATACTGTAGAATATACTATAAAAGAAATGAAATATTGTTCTCATCATTTTAAAAAATTTATCTGGAAAAATATAGAAAATATGAAATAAAATAATTATACAATTTTATAATTTTTCTGTTTCTCACGTGTCATATTTTTACAAGAGACATTTTTTACATTATACTTATATTTCAAAAAATTTTTCAAAAAATGCAAAATTTTGAATTTCTAATTCTATTTCTCTCAAAGTCGCACATGCCAGTCTCAAATCGTTTTTATTCTTTAAATTAACATATTCCCGCCGGGGCGTTTATTTGACATAACATTCCGAAGAGGCGGATGGACTCATGTTTTTCATTTCCCAAATGACGATTATGATTTTTTTGGAAGGTTTAGTATTTTTTAGCGATAACATTAGAAACACAAGAAAAACCATTTGTGATTTGTATCATGACGACCCATGGTGAATCATGGCGACCTACCGGTGGATCGCCTCGGCGGGAACGTGTTAATTTATTAATTATTTATGTTTTACCTCTCAACCTCATTAATAATAAAGTCGCGGAAATTGGATCGTGCGTCATACGATATCAAAATTTTCACTCACAATGAAATCTGAAGCTTTTCCGGTCGTACATAATGAAAAATGTCTAAAGGCGATTATATGTCTCTCGAGACGACCATAGTCGTGCATAAACATAATGTTTCAATAACAAGCCAAGCGTTACAATAGATTTAATAAGCAGTTATAAGCGCGTTACAACCAGTCAACAACATGGTCGAATGAGACTTTAAACGTTATTCATGCAGATGTTGCTTGTTTCTGCGAAGTCGATGCGCAGCATTTATTAATCATAAGCTTTATATAATTACCTTTTGTACGTCAATTGTAACATTGTGCGTTGCGTGCCTCGTGCGGAAATTTCACATTGTAACTAGTCGTTACGTCGATTATTACGCAACGTTATTATGAACTCCCGATTTTATACATTGATTATATACTATTAATATAATATAATATGAAGTGATATAATGACATTGTGATGTAATAGTTTGATATTACTTGAGAAGTCGCGTAAAAGGAAACAACTTTTTGAGTTATAAAAGAGAGGGTAGCATGAATCACATTCGCGGTGTAATTACTATACCTGGCGCGGAAATCTTACATGAGATACGCTAATTAATCTAACACAGATACACGCACGAGTATATCGCATCGCATTAGCCTCTTACGGAACTTTGTGCTTTAGTTTGACTGTAGAGTATTATGAGACACTTTCTTGTGCGAATGACGTAAGGTGTAACGGAGACGCCGGCTACGTAATTTGTCAAGACTTTAAAATATAGACGCCGTCGTAATATTTTGTCAATAAATATTTTGTCAAAAGCACAAGTTCATTATGTATTTTAAAGTGGGTATCTGAGAAATACCTTGCGTCGCTTAAAAATGCATGTTTCTCTCCTGGCGAAGTTTCCAGCTTCGTCAAAGCTCGTGGTTTCCGTCAAACTTGACCTTAATTACGCAGAACGTAACTGCGGATTTATACTGTTTTACTTTTACGATCAGATATCGCGCAAACATTTATAAGATTGTTCAGAGAAATTTATCTCAGGCAGGATTGTTTATTTTATCAAGACGAAACGATACGGGCATTGACATAGCGATATTCGAGGAATATTCACCAAATACGCTACAGGGTTTAATAAATGCAAGATGATACCAAAGTTTTGCGATGAAAGTTAAGCGAGAGATCGACACGAACACCGAGGCGAAGGAACGAAGGCCGTCGTCCGCGAGCGTGGCAGCCGAACTTCCGGTGTCGTCGTTTTTTTTTTCGCAAATTAATACTTTCGCTCGAGATAAAAATTTGCTGAGCCTCGCGCGCACCGAAAAAGAAAAAGAGAAATATTTACCCTTCCGGCGAGCGAGAAGTTGGCCGTGCTTCGCTCTCCTATCTTCCTCCTTATCACGGAAGTTGGCTATTCTGTCGTAATAACCGAGAACTTTGTTAAACTCTCGTTTAAGGAAAATCTCACTTTCCCGGAGCTCTTCTCCGGGGCATTAATGGCCCGATTCATCCCGACTATTCGCGGTTGTCCTTATTAACTTAACGCAATACATGTCTCGCGCGACCTGTGCGGTGTAAAACAAGCGTTTAAGGACTCGAAGACGAAGGGGGTAGTTAATGCCGGACCGGCGATCGCGGACCGATTTAGGCGAGGCGTTAGCATGCCAAGTACGATAAAATTTGCATAGAACGCGGGACAGACTCCGTCGCTCGACCTGTATCCGCTTTATTGAGATAAAGATTCAAGTTCTGCACGCCGCTCATCCCCGACACGCTGTCGCCAAATTGGTAAATCCCCCGCAACGAGGGGGATTTACATGCTGTTGTCGGTATCTGAAAACACATCGAAGCTTTTTGACACGGCTATTCCAACGACAATTATTTCGTTAAGCAATTGACTCTATTAACTCCTCGCAAATTTTTTATTTTTTTCTATAAAAATACCAATAACTGACGTTACATGGAGACCACCTTTTTTTTGTAAAAGAATACAAAAAAAATGTTATCTTCTCCAGTTAACTTGCTTTGTACAAAATGATCTAAATTTATTATTATGCAATTAAAAACTCAATCAAGTTACTAAAGAAACAATGAATTTCTAAAAATGCTTTTTATATCATCGTGCCTCAAAAAGTTAAACCAATTTCACGGGACATCGGGCAAATCATTTTTTACTCTATTCCTATCAAATATCTCAACGTGAAATTTCCGTTATAACGCAGTAACCGGGTGAAATCAATTTTACACGGTATGCTCTCGCTGTCGTTATCGCGTTGTCAATTTCTCAGGCTATCGTGACTACTAATAATATTTCTTATCGACGTGTTAAGAAGGTGTTAAGAGGATCGAAGTTTCCGATACGAGCTTGCGATCATTTAAACCTAAATCTTCTTAACTCCTTAGCACATCAACAACACGTGATACAGATGCATGATAGATATGTATACACAAATAAAATATTCAAAATATTTGCGTGTGTGCTAACACGATGGAATCGCGTCTTTTTTAAAACAAATGTTACATTTAAAATCTTACATTTGACTTTTATACACGAGAATTAAAAGGTCAGCAACCATAAATCGCTTTCCACAAATTTTAAGTCTATCCCGAAACGTTTCGATAGCGATTGCGATGCATTTTGCGAATCGGCGAGACACGCGATCGAAGTAAAAGGGTCATTTGTCGAATGTGCGATCTGCAACGTGCACCGTTGGCTGGAGCACTTCAGTTTCCCTCGTGCGTGACGGCCCCATCTCTATACAGCCTCGTGATTCCGCATTCGCGATAATTCGCTCGGCATGGGAACATCGTGTAACTGCATCGACACGTGGAAACATTCCTTCCTCTTTCAACTTGGCTGATCTCTCGGGGCATCGCCGGTATCGGACTCTACGTGTATCGCCGACAGATAGTATCTGTAAGGATCAAATACATCGAGCGATATTTCGTCCTGTCGGACATCGACACGTGCTCCTCCTCCTCTTCCTCGTCGTCGTTGTCGTCATCGTTTCTAGCAACTGCACGCCAATTTCGATCTTGGAGGGCCCCATTTTCCTTCGGGCGCAGTCGTTTTCCAGTGTTTCTCGGATTCAAAAATTCCGTGTAAGACGCCCGAGATTTATGTTTCAGCGCGCGGTAAACTGAGTTAGATCGCGGCGTTATTGTTGAAATCGTAGAAATCGGGGCGTTGCACGCGAACGAATTGGTCCCTTTATTTGTGAATATTGCCAATCTGGATCGCCAATCTCGTTCGGTCCCTCTACATTTTATTTCGATTTGAAAATTCCATTCGTATAGCACGGTGCCCCGGTATTTACGATCGATGTGGAAACTGTGATAACTCGGCAAAGTTGTTATTCGCGCGCGTATATTCGTCCTGTTTCTTCATTTATTTTTAACTATTGTTACACGATCGGTCGATTCGATCGTTTGTCTAACGAGAGTTGGATAATTCATATAATTCAAGGGTAATGGGATTATTGACTCTCAATATGTTCAAGACATAATGTTCTTAATTTATTAGATCGATTTATCCTCTAGATTAATAAATAACGAAGAAATAACATTTGTTGAATGAAATTGTATAATTATGCAGAATGGAAAGTACAATTATCGTTTGTGGTAACTTCTTTCATTTCTGTTACATTTAAAATCGTATTCACGAAGTTTCATGAATTGCATTGACCTCTTCCATTCCACTTTAAAATTGTGTCCCACACTTTCCTCACTTTTCCAGCCAGCTCCATTTCTATTATTCCGAAAACGCCGATCTTATCGAAGCTAAGTAATTTCAGCTGAGAAATTTTGTATCAATCGTAGAGATTTATTACACAACTTTCGCAGTTATTTATCATACTATAAAAAAAAAATATTCCGATCTGACGGATTTATCGTTCGATTGGGATACGTAATGTTCACATGTATCACGAGTACAATATTGTTTGGTTTAACATCGTCGTACACGCCCGAATTCTCTCAGATTCTTTACAACGTCACGATATGGTACGGCCATTTATTTTGATATCAAGTTTCTCGCCCCGAAGGCTTCCCGCAGAGAAACTGCTACAGAAACGGTGCAACTGTTCTATCGCGTTCGAATCTCAATTGCTTAAAGCTGCTAACGTAGTTACGTATTTTACGACGTGGAAGGAAATAACAACGCTGCGACGGTCTCATGCCTTACCTTTACTACTGACCGCCGTTACCGCGACATCTTATAAACGATCGTAATTGCAAAAGGCGAAAATTATAAAAATGTTTTAAATATTGCCTCGTGTAGAGTTGATGCACTAATGATCGTATGAGTATAAAGACCAACGAGAAAATAAAACATATATTAGAAATTGGATAAAAACTGCATTGTAATTTTTTATAAATTTGGAAATAATTTTCATAGCATATGTATTATAATTATGTTGTCTCACTTAATTCTCCATCAATAATTTCGATTTAATATACGTTCACATTTTTTTCTCAAAAATTAACTTATTCTTAAAATTATTAAGAATATTATATATCAAAAGCTAAATATAAAAGAAATAGAATATTTGAAAAATTAAAATATGTTTCAAAAGACTTTCCTACATCTAAATATATTTATATGTGATCAATTCATTTTGCATACTTTTTTAATTTTGGGTATAAATTAATGTATCTTAGATTTTACGAATTTTTAAGTTATTTTAACGAAAGTTTTAAATAAAAATGATAATGCGATTTCAAGTTGTCGAGTGTAATTACTAAATCTGACACCTGATTTTTGACGTTTAGTTGTTCGATTGTTATATAGGTTTTCCATATTTCCATCGTATACGCGCTCACGTTCCATCAAACTTTTGCTTGAAAATTTAAAACGATTTTTTATATTTCAAATTCAGTTTTGGGAATATTCGCCCATTACAGTTCGTCGAATTCCCTTCGCTCACGTCTACAAAAAGCTACTTTGGATTTCACGTATCGAACGTAAACATTTTCCTATAAAATACACATATATAATATAACCGATATGTTAATATATTTTTACAATAACCGTCTCTTACATAAAATCGAATATTTGAAGTACCTTCTTTCGAGCTAGAAATTCATATTTTGATTGCGCCATCTCGTCCCAAGCGATCTCTAAATTCCCTGCTTTAAAAATGCATAAGTCGCTTTTCTCGCAATGATGTGTAAAAAACGATCACATAAATAATTTGTCGCATACTCTACTGTCTCGTAAACTAAAACGTGGCAAAACTGCGATGAAAAGATCAATTTTCCCGATAAAATGCCTTTTATTTTTCACATGATTATCGGACGTACGAGAGTCGAAAGTGAAAGTCGATCCGCTCTTCGATCGACATTTCGAGTCCACAGAAACGAGCGGCACTCGAGTACGGGAGTGCGGATGCCAAATACAGTAACTTGTACCGCGCGGAGATTGAATTATTTTTCTCCCGGAATAATTTCGCCATAAAATAAGACCAGTACGAATGTGCATGCGCGCCCACACGTACACCACTCATACATACGCCTACCGCTCGCGGCATCATTCCTCTCAAGAGAAGCAAAATCTCTCCAGTTCTCTCTCTTTCTCTCTTTCCCCTATCTTCCTATCTTATCCCTGTAGATGAGGCCACTCGAAGCGAGTAACGTCGCTATTTTCCCCCACATCTCCTTATATTACATTCTAGATACGGCCGCGGGGACGATGGCGATGGAAGCTGAAAATTCCTTTCCTCTTCTGTTTCTGTGTCAGTGAATATCTTATCATAATACTCACTCCGCTTTGCTGAGACCCCCGCAAAACAACGTCAACACTTTCAACACACGTCTAACTCGCAGTCTTTCGGTAGTCCAGCCTCGCCACGCACAAAACGACCGGAAAGATCCAAGTATAGTTTCGATATATCCCGGAATATCGCACGTTTTCGGATTGGCCAACAGTTTGCAGTCGCGGCTTCTCCCCCGTTCGATGCAACCGCGATAGAAAGGCCGGCGGTTGCGCACCCGATGCACCAACCGGGAGCATGACTCGGTGATGAGATGGTATTTGCAAACTTTGACTTCGCGCATGTTTCAATATTGCGCCACGTGCCGTGCCTGCGATACAGCTGAATGTTGTTCGCTTAAACTTCTCGTCCTTTTTTTTCCACCCCCGCGCGGCAAGAGAGACGGTTTCTTGCTTATAAAAGTGTGTAGCGCCTCGTAATACTTTCCGCTTCGATCTGCACTTTTCTCAGACGCCGTATTCGTCGACTCGATTTTACGGTGCTGGCCCGGTGGGAAGAATCGCCGGTGCTTTTTCGTAAAATAAAGTTGGTGCATTGTTCTCGAGAGCAAGCAGAATGAATCAAGAAGAATGAATCTGGACTCTTTTATTGTAGGAAAATTGGACAACTCGGAAAATCAATTACGCAATTTTCCTTTAGAAGTAGAAAGATGATAAGTGAAAATCTCTACGTGAATTTGCTGAGATCACATAAGTTCTTTCAACATTAAACAATGAGATTCTGTGAGAATCGTATGAGGATTCGAGCAGCCAAAAGTGAAAGGGGACAAGTTCACTAACAATTATATGATTACCCACCAGATGTGACAGCTAAACTTCTCAGATCTTAATGACATAATCGGAAATTAAGAGACGCTTTTATAACACGTGTAACGCGTGCGAACTTCCCGCGTAATTCTAAGTTGATAAATGTGTAATTTCTCTCATTATCTTAAGTTCAGATTTCATTAGAATATGCGTTACATGTATAAGCTACAGTGCTTAAATCACTTTATATGAGGAATTTGCATTAAATACATACAAGGGCGCGCGTGACTGTGTATTTGAGCTTATTGTAAACTATAGTATGTTCACGAAAGCCACGAAGTATTCACAATATATTTTAGATTAACGCTATTGTGATGAAGAATTCATCAACACCTCTCCATAGTTAGCGTTTTGATGAATATTCATTATTATATTCCTCATTTATATCATCTTGTAACATGTCCCATGGATTCTTATGCATAGGAACAACTCGGTGCCATCACCATCTATGTCAACGAGCTGTAATTTGGGATTTGACAGGAAATTAAAAACTATACTTCACCGTTCGAGATACAGCATTATATGCGTCAACAAGCCGTTAATCGCCGCTATTGCGCCGTCACGTGCGTTTTAACGAGAGGCAACGAATCGTGAACATCGAAGCACTGCATCTGCCTCGAGTGTGGCATAAAATATTTGTCAAAGCAACGCGCGCACTAAGCCTCATATAAAATAACAATTTATCGAATATTTATAACATTATTTTACGTTATGGAAATGGAAAGTTGAACGATATTAGTTTCATAATCTCACTGCGGCATGCGATGTAACATTTGCATCCGACGTATCACTGAAGTGTCAATAACGCATCGCAAAATATTTATTTTAATCATCGCACATCGTAGGGATGTAATTGTGAAACGCGTTCAAATTTCGCGTGCACGGTAAGCACAATAATTGCAATTTACGATATTGGTAACGCGAAATCCTCGAATAATCTGAACATTTCATATGAGATTCTTTTTTTAATAAATAATTCGCAACGTTTAACACTCAATATTTCTTGCGCCTTCCAATGTACAGTTGATAATGTTTAAGCAATATTAAAAGTTTTATGTGTGTTTAATTATTCCACTTGAGGAAGTTCGTCCCCAATCGTTATTTTAAATCTTCCATTGTTCCCCGGTTATAAATTATTTAAGTTTACGCACGACCTAACCACCTGAATTATAATTGCACCCGAGAGAGAAATTTTTTCCAGGGAACATTGATTGATCAATAAAGGCGATTAATCTATTGTGGTTAATCCATTATTACATTTCAACTATTCTGCGGCCGATTTAATTCAACATTCAATGAACGAACAATATTATAACACGTGATAATTTGTATAACTTTCAATACTTGTTACTCAATTTCGCGATTTAATCATAATTTTAATATTCGATTTTTTATTACCAAGATATCCGATAATGAATATTAAAAAGCCGACGTCTTCCCTCGAACATTATGTTGGAAAATTGCTCTGTATCTGTTAAAAAAAATGTCATTAAAACTACAATCGCGAGTTTCAGAAAGCTTCGTATAATTTTTAACTTTTATCCAGGCAATTTGGCTCTAAATGTAAATGTTCGATCATACTTCCCTCCCTCTTATTTCTCTTTTGGAATTTTAAAGTCTATCTAAAATTTAAAAAGTCTATCAGTTGAAATTTCATAAGATATCGCGTTACTTGTGCAAGGGTCTGAGAATGTCTGAACTTAATTAGGAGCATAACGCGAAGCTTCTTTTGGTTCGCAGATGTGCCAAGCTTCTCCGAGCCGATCGGCAACGTGACCGCCGCTATCGGCAAAGAGGTCGCCCTCTCCTGTACCATCAGGAAAGTGGGAAATTACAAGGTAAGCAGCCGGTGAATTTTCGCAAGAAACGCGGCTCGACTCGGCTCGGCGCGGCACGGCGCGGCGCAACGCGCGCTCGCGGTGGAGCAAGCACCGGGCGCTAATTAGCTAACTTGGAAACGCATAAGCGCACGTTGCTAGAGCGATAAGAGAATCTGAAATTCGGATAATCCCACGGAAATAAATGGCTCGCCCCGAGCTGGTTCTGGCAGATGTCAGCGTACCGGTATCTTTTTGCGTACTCCGCCTGCAGTTTCTTGTATTCTTCCGCGAGCGCGAGTTTTCCGCTCGTTCGCTCGAAATAAGCAAATAAGATGAGATATGAACGACGAGAAAACGTGCCGATTCTTGTTAAAATAATTGCGCCAGGGGGTTAAAGAGCGATCTTTCTTTTGAGTGATCTTTTAACTACGTTGCACCAAAACGTATTTGTTCATTCTGTGCAAAAAATGTATAAAAATAAAAGTTTCTTTACGTTTTAATTTCTTTACGTACATTTTAAGCATGCGAGAAACTCAGTAACGCCCGAATTAACCCGGGATAATTTTCTCCTGCGCGCATTCGCATAAATGTTACCTCGCGTTAGCATCGCAAACTGCTAATATGGAAAATCTAGATAATTTTTTGTTTCACGTTGAGTCTTTCCGAGAATAAAGCTCGAGGAATAAAGAGAGCGGGCAGCAACGAGGCAACGATCATAATACGTTCGGTGGTAATTTGCAACGCAAATGTATGAAATGTATTCAATAAGCCAAGCATAAACTGCCTATTACTGGCGCGTTCAAATGTTTATTTTTTGGTAAATATTGAAGTTGCCATTTCCACCATCGGCCGCAGTGCCGAGTGCGCTTATAATGTATGTCGTTTGAATTGATTAATTAGAATTTAAAGTCACGAGCCACGGGGCATGTGACCGAATGCAGTGTATGCGATTCGCTGTGCAAAACAAAAAAGACGCGTTAAACATCGCACCGATGATTTTTTTTCTCTCCGGAATAGAGCTTTGAGCTTTTACGTGCGATTAAATGCGTTAAATCTCGCGCGTCGCTATTATTTTGTGTTATTTGAGTTACGGCGCTTTTAACGCGTGCCGTTCTATACTTGCGCGGCTGTCTATAAAATAAAATTCGATAACCACAAATTTGTATGCGGATCGACCTTGTCAGCCCTGTAATCCCGACTGCATCTTCATCAATTGATCGTTAATTATAGCGGCACCGCGATATGCGAGATTAAACGAATTTTGCAGAAAACTTTATATCACCGATTGAATGAGCTAAAATAAAGTGCGCGATAAAGAGTGGGAAAATAATATAAAATTAAATTTCCCTCCAAATTATGTGTATATTAGTCTTAAAATATGCACTACTGGTTTTTACTTAAAATATAAAAAACTCGGAGAACGCTAACAATATAAGTGCAGAGTGCGCGAAACAATACGCAAAACAATAAAAATTTAAATTACTTAGTGCGCGGTTTCCACAAAACAATTAATACGTATCCAAAAACAAATAGCGCAATCATAAAGGGTAAGGTAACGAATTTTGAAACGTAACTGATGAAATGAATACAGAGCGCTTTTCCATTTTACAATATTGCGCGCAAACATAGAAAAAGCTAAATAAAGCGAGAAAAAGGTTAATGGTTACGGTAGATATTCAAATTTCGTACAAAAAAAAGCTATATCAATGCTATTATGTTTCGTGATTAACGAGGAAAGTTAACAAGTCTCGCGTTTTCGTTTACGTTTTAAGGACTTTTCGTGTTAAATAACATTTTGCATTTGCAGTATGCTGAGTAGCGCCTAAGCAGCTTAATTAAACGTTTGGATGATATAATACCCCCCGATATTCGCAATACTGCCGCGGCGTTAATGTTCAGCCAGCGTAATTATCCTGTTTAATTTATTCTACAGCGTCTTGTAGTTTACGATTCAGTAATTCATTCGAAGTACGAGATATGTATACGCGGATAACAACAATGCGCCTTCAACAATGCGAATCGCGAGCTTTCATGCGCGGATTATGTGCGCTATACTTCTCTCTTTCTCTCTTTTTTTTTTACCGCGTTCTATGCAGTTTTACACGGGCGCAACAAAATCGACTACACTTCGCGGTGGCCCAAAAACACTCTGGGCAATGGTTAGTTGTTTGCCGTTCGGCGTACGCACGGTTAATAATTTTTTTTTTTTTATATATTCGCGTACACTATTTTTATGTAGCGTGCCATATCCCAGCACTATGCTCAGTCGACAAACAGACTCGCATATTTGTCCGCTACGGATAGATAGTAATAAGTGCGCTTTATGCACGTGGTCGTAAAGAAGTGTTGTAATAATAGCGTGCCTTTTAGCGAAAAAACCGTGCGCAAACATAACGCTAGTTATTAAAGATAAAATTTTGCGTTCAAAACATTGTGAGCTAATTCAAATCTTTTCCATTATAACTACACATTGCATAAAATTTATTTAAAGCAGAATATTTATATTATTTTCTATTATTAAAAGAGTAGAAGAGAGTACATCATAAACAAAAAATTTATTTACAAATAAGGGATGTGTGTAGAAAAATGTATATTTTTTTATATGAATTAATATTAATATTAAGAGAAAAATTATTAAAAACATTCATGCAAAGATGCGATAGACATAGCTTTAAATTTAGCTACTTAATTTTACTTAATAACACTTACACGCCTTTACCTAACTTGCGGTGAAACGCCGCTCTGTTCGAAACTGTGCAAAAAGTGAACGTGCAAATGGTTGTTCATCGCATACGTGTTTGTACGTGCTGCGTAAAACATTAATGAAACACTGAAGATTCAGTCCTCGTTGTAAAACGAAGTTGCAAGTGCAATAATTCATACCAGCGCATCCGACTTTGTCAATGCATCACTAATTAAAACTTCGCGATACTTTA
The DNA here is from genome assembly GCA_037157785.1 of Cephalotes varians. NCBI lineage: Eukaryota > Metazoa > Arthropoda > Insecta > Hymenoptera > Formicidae > Cephalotes > Cephalotes varians. The sequence continues at coordinate 2,590,887 of JANQDE010000017.1, read as the reverse complement.
CTTTCTTACGCATTCACCGTTGCTCAGAATGCTGAATATGCATATAGCGCAAATCTCTTGAATGCAAAATTATCAAACTTTATTTTGGATATTTTTCAGAAAATTTGTGGATTTTCTCGAAAAAATATCTTTCGCTATCGCGTTATTCAGAATTGAAATCGATAGAATTTTAATAAAAATTTTCATTTTGTTATAAACACGCAATCTCTATGTTTATTTGTTTTATAAAAACTACAATATCGAACTAACAATAACGAACTAACAATAAGTTCATTCACATCGAAAATCAATATCGATTCAAACATAACTGTTATTTTTCTCGAAATTATGTATATCGTTATTCGTGATATGTGTATAATATCTCCTTAATATATCTGTTTAAATATGTTTAAAAAAATTTAATCAAAATTTATTAATATTTGCATTAGTTCGCTTAGGTGAATATATATTCAGCTTGAAATGGCAACATTCAGTAGTTAAGACTAAAACTGATCAGACAGAATATGCAATTTTCGACTTGGTAAATTTCATATTTCCATTAAATTAAAATTTCAGTTGCAGATATCAATATCAAATTTCTTCAGAGTTATTTTGTCATATAAAATGTCCCGCAAACATATAATATTTTAACAGCATATTCTAAGATCTGTATTAATAATTCTAAATAAAGTAGAAATTAATTAACTATTGTAACATTAGATTGTTTAATTAATCTCCAAAATATGCTATTAATGTTATATCAATCAGATTATGGTGGAGATAAATAATGAGCAATCAATTGCATGTTAAATATATTAGAAATTATTTATATATAGAGCTGCATTCTGCCAACTCAAAAAGTGTAGAACTAAATCACGATATATTGCGGTTTCAAATAAACTTGTGCAATTATGTAATAAAATTTTATCGCCATATATTTGCAATTATATAATAAATCGTAGGAATGATTAGTTAATAAATAGGCTATGAAAGATTAGGCAAAATTAAGACATAAAGATATAATTAAGTAATAAATAAATTATTGATAGTCACTCTACTCACTCGCAAAATTGATGATAGTCACTCTACTCACTCTGAGGATGTTGCCGTCAGCATCCGATGTCTCTCCTCCTCCTCCACTCAGGATGTCAGGATCTTCCTCTTGGTTGTCCGGTTGTCGCACTCGCATACAATTCTGGCGAAAAAACAATCACGGTTAATTATGATGATTGTCGCGCAATTCCGTTACCATTATAATTTCCAGAATACAATAACTGCGCGGCACTTTGCACGGCACTCCAGATTTTATCACATTGTGAAAAATAATGATCGAATAAAAAAATCACGATCCGCACGATCACAAACCTCTCGAAACATAACGTCGCCATTATTTCGAAATGAATATTGGATGAAGAATCTTGATAAATCATCACCGATGCATGTATGCCGGTATTTATGTTACATTATTACATATCACGATACGGGGAACTTGTGCTTACTAAATAAACGCATCGCAACGCTGTTAGGTTCGGAATTAATTCATTCCGTGTCCTCGATACGCTATCGATGATTGCGAAATAGTGGTTTGAAAGATGTGAAGACGGAGCACGGAGCTCCGTTGCCTACCTGCTCGAGTATCGCCGCGCGAATGATAAACAAAACGATCTTGCAAAAATATAGCTTGCTGTAGCGCGAAAAGCATTGAGCGCAGTCAGTTTGTCGTCGCGGCGAAAATATTTATACGTTATAAAATACGTTATACGTTATAAAATATTTATACGTTATAAAATGTGTAAATATGTTTATAAAATATGTATAATGTAATGTAAAAAATATGTATAATAATGTACGCGAAATTATTTAGTTCTTTATGTTTCAAACGAATTATTTACAGACGATCGTTGTTATCGTATTACATCACGCTTTTCATTACTTGAGTTCGACGTCTCGGAAATTAACGAATAAGCTTCAAACGACAAAAGATTTTAACGATATCGTCGATGCACGAACACGAAATTCACATCGTGCGAATGATAATTATCGAAACACGGAATTAATCACGATTGTACTTACTAATTAAAAAACACGTACGAATCGATTCGTTCCACATCCGTGAATGTATATCTCATTAATGACCGAAAAATTCGAACACGACGTCGGCAATTTTATTCGTACAATACGACGCGGTTAATGAAATCAAGAATTGAAGATTAATTAAGATGTGATAAACCATTCGAAAATATACGATGAAAAATTCAGTTACGCAATACACAAATCCCGCGAAATGCATGTGTTAATAATAAATAATAATCGTTACATCATTCGCCGCTTGTATCACTCGATCCGATAATATTATTCCGTGCTTTCAATCTAAAAATAGCAGAAAAATTATATTTTAAATAAAGAAAAAAACAAAACGTGCGAGGTACATTCGAAGCATCGTTAAAGAAATAATCGCGCGTAAATCTCTCAATGGAATAATAATTTGTAATTTCTATTCAACCTGCACTTCAATCGATCAATGTGTGTGAAATATCTACTTCGATAAATAGCTATCGCGTCAATAAGCTTATGAATTGTCGGATTAATTAATAACGCAAGTTGATTAGAGGTAATCTTTTAAAGAAAATCGGATTTCTTTCTCCTATTGCGAGCTGTATTTCGAGAGATGTGCCGACTCGCGGAGCAGCTCGTACTACTACTTTTTCATTCGAATCTCGCCACGTGAATAACGAAGCGTAGATACTGCGTACGGCACGTACGTCGCAAAAATAAACAATCGCCGAAGATTGTTACTGGCTGATGTGTCGTACGAAATAAGCAATGTGCTAAGCTTATTTTAAACAATTTATAATTCGTGATAAAATGAAGTTTGAAATTCGATTTGCAATATTACATGCTATGTAGCAGAATGTTTAAAAAATCTAAGCAAATATAAAATATATGTTAAAATATACATATCTCTAAATAAAAATACATGGCATAAAATAATAATTATATTAAATAAAAATAATTATATTATATTAAATAAAAATACATGGCATAAAATAATAATTATATTAATGAATTCAGAGATACAGAATTCTATTTTGAAATTTTAAATCAGCTTTATAAAATTAATGTACGTAGAATTCTATTTTAGAGTTCTATTTTTTATGTTTAAAAGTTATTTCGATAAATTCCATTACTATACATTAACTTTAATGCTTTAAAGAATAAAATCTTCATTTTAATTAAAAAAATATTTATATAACTTCATTAATTTTATTATCCTTTAGCCTGAATTTTTATAATTTTTTTAAAAAAAGTAAAATTGCATAATTTTAATAAAACGAGAATTGTGTTTTTAATAAAATGAACCATAAATTGCCGCAAAAATGTGAAGATTTAAATTCATTTTCTTATTTTATTAAGCTTACACAATTTTACTTTTTACGGAACGTAATAATAAATCAATTCTCATATTTTTCTGCGACCAGAAGTAAGATAAATTCCACAAATCTCATTCTACAAATCGATACTAAAGATTTAATATTTTCTAAAAAAAGAAATTTAAGCAATTTAAATTTTTTATCAAAGAAAAAATAATTTATATTATAATAATTTGTATTATAATAATTAAATTGCAGTCAAATAGAACTATACATATAATATAAAAACGAGAAATCATATAAATTTTTTCTTGTAATATATTGAATTAAACAAGTACACATGTTATCATGTGATTGATAATAGCATTACGTTTGATAATATAGATATGTAAAATATATTGAAAAGAGAAAGAGGGAAAGACTTTCTCTTTTCAAATTTGTAAATAGCTACAATTCGTGAACAATTATCATAAGATTAATTTTTGCTAGGAATGTAAAATATATAGATGAAATTACATTGCATTTACTAATGTTAAAAATAAAAGATAATTTGATAATTGCGAGACAATCCATATAATCGAAACCATTTATGCGCTTAATATTTTGAACTAATCGGATGTCTTTCCATAAAAATTTTATTCATCGAATATTGCCAATTAGCAAGGAAGCCAACTCTAAAAGACGATCATAATGGATGAAAGGAAATGGAAGCAGCTACCGACACAAAAGTACGATCCTAAAAGCGTGCAATTTTCAGGAGATTATAAAACGCCTTTCGCGACAAGTAGATAAAAATTCGCACGCGCGCACACAGTCACACACGCACACAACACTCTGATCCACACTTTAACAGCGGCCCTTTCTCTCAGCGCTTTATCTTCGCGGAGTTCCTCAGTGTTTTCTTACTATTCTTGTGCTCGTCTCGACCGATCTTTCTAAAGCCTTCCACCTAAACGAAAAAAAGGCACCGACAAGCTTGAAGCTTTTAGTATCCGCGGCACCTTTTCAAGGAAGTAAAACGAGGCAAATCGCCGAGATGCAGGGCGGCGGACTTGTGTCTATCTCTTTTTCCTTCCTCCGTCGACACGAAAGACGGATCAAGAAAAAATGGACGGTGATATCTTCTGTGAGGTGTACGTGACGGCTCTGATCCCTTAAACGTTCTCATTTGCGCCATCGCGCAAAGTCGAAACGCGCGCTCGAAAGAAATCAAAGCGATTCTACCGTATTTCAACGCGAAGGGAGACTAAGATATTCGCACTATTTTCTCCGAACTTTTCGTCACAATCGCATCTGAGATGTAATCAGGATTTCCCATTAATTTTTCTATTTCTAAAAACGTCAGATATTAAAAGATATTTTTATTGATATTTAGATATTGATAGCAATGAGCTTTAATTCATTACTCGATCAGTTAATATCATTACTCGATTTTACCATCTACTCGCGTAATTATGGATGTTGGCTAGCTCAAAGCGGATTGAATCAATTCACATAAGATCATCTATTATCGAGAGGACTAATAGTGAAATAGGGTAGACGTGTATACTTGGACTGGCGAAACACAATAGCACATATCCGATAAACATAAATCCACGAAAGCTTCTCGATAATCCAATTACATAATCCAATTATGCTTCAGACGATTCATGCGAAATGGGAGAAGATTGGGATCATAAATGAATGTGAATACAGTAATATGAATAGCGGCGTTTTGAGAAGCACGTCAAGACGAATTTAGTTGCTTATGACGATTCATTTATCACCGTCAACCTTCTCTCTCACGAGATATCGTCCTTTATAGTTGAGCGAAGTTGCAAGTTTACTAAGTCATATCTCACTGCCCGCTCAAGAGAATGTTCACTTCCTTATTGTTCAGTGAACTTAACACGGGTTATGTAACGTAGCCGCGACAGAAGCACTTCTTTCTCCTATCATCGGGAAAAACAATCTCGAAACATTTTATAATAATTCTAGCGTTATTTTAGCGTTGAAGCCATTATGTTAGAGATATTGTTATCTATATTGGGATTTATTTATTATACAAAGTTGTTTTAATACTTGGGTCTTTATAAGAAAATATTTTGTGCGTAATAATTAGCTAATTCCTATTACATTGAAATCAACAGGCTCGTACACTATATCACTATAATTAAGATCGCTATAATAACGAGATCTTTTTTACGAAAGAATTATACACTATCCCCCAAGCAAAATTGAGTAAGAACTTCGTCGCATCTTCTTGCCTTTCCTCCTTAATACCAGTTCCACCGTCGACAATATACGAGGAGAAACTTTGATGGCGTCTTTCCTTTTTCATTCCTTTACCCCATTTCGCTCTTGCTGCAGCCTATTATTATATTCCGGCTGTTCCTGCCGACGTTTCCATCGATGAACATTTTCAGAGATGCCGAAAACAAGAATGGGAGTACGTTAGCTAGGTAACGGCAGACTGTTGGCACGACGAAGGGGACGCGAACAGGCAAGACTAGGAGAAAGGGAGGGAGTGTGAGTTGGCCGAAGTGGTGTTTCCCCAGGGTAAGCATGAGCATATACTTGCCCAGGGCTTATTCAGACAAATCGGTGATTGCTGCGGAGGCGAGCGAAAGGGTAGCTCGCCGCCGCCGTCACCACTACCAGCACCCTTACTAACACCACCATATTGCCTTCGTCATCAGCACGCCGCACCGAGGCACCTCATGCCACAAACACGTTGCGCTTGTCTTCAACGATAGAACGAGACACACCGAAATCCGCTGTGCTTGTAGAGAAAGAGCGACAAAGACAAACGGTCATACAGATAGACGAGAAACAGAGGCGGAAGTGGCAGAGTAGAGAACGAGAAATACTGAACGCGGCGTAGGGATTGTCCGTGAGATGGTAGAAGTAGGAGAGCGAAAGAGAAGGTGAGAAGGATGGAGAGAGCGCAGTCGGACTGAAGAGGAGCCAGGGAGAGAGAAGAATGATTGTTTCCATGATTACAATGGAGAGAGGAAGAGAAAGGGGAAGGAGATGGGCAGAGGGTGGGCAGTCGCGGGTAAAGGGGTATGGAGGAGCAATCTCTTAGCGCTAACGTAGATTCGTGAGACGAGATCTTTCGAAATATTACACCGGAGGGGTACCGACCACCGCCGACGTAGATGTGCCCACTGGGGAATTTCGTAACTGCTCGGATATTGTATATGTCAGCCATCGAGTCTGTCCAGGAGGTGTTTTTCCGAGAAAAACTTTGCGCCTCGTTTGGATAGCCGAGAGATGTGTGAGAAGAAGAAACTTTCAACACTGAAGTGTTACATAGCCGCCGGCACAAGTTCAGGACGATTCACAGAGGTAGATTTATACCCCGACCGAGAAACGTAAGCCTTTAGATTCAAGGTGCTAATGCTCTTACAAAGGCTAGTGGTGGAAATGGCGGTCGAGCGGTTCCGTCCGGATAAGTATAGAACTCGTTTTTAATTTATCAGCCGGGAGAGGAAGTCTTTCTCTACGTCTCTTCCTGTTGCAACGAATGCTTCTTGTTGTAACGAGACGGTGGAAAATCCCCGGATAAAAGCGCACCCGGAGACGAGGGTAGCGCAAGTACGAACGTACGTACGAATAACTAGAGAAATAGTATTTCAGTTATTAAATTAAGGCACACAATGAAACTACACACTCGGGAGAAGTAACTCTCGAACTGCGACGAAAAGAAGAAATCGTGTACAACGATTGGCGTGTAACGTTCTATCGGAACAATCAGTTATCCTGCTCAAAAGACTCAAGTAGATTACGCACCGAATATCCTGTTAGTCTCATTAAATTCAGTTCTGCGCGCAATCACTCCGTGCGATCTACTACAATAGATTCGCTCAAGCAATTAAGTACTTGATAATTGTCGAATAGATAGATCGATTTATTTAGAACATTTCAACTGTCATACGGTGTGTGTTCCATTATATTATAGAATCATATTTTCCTAATAAATTAATTTCGTATTTCTCTCAGCGATGTATGTTTATAAATATATTGATGATTAAATCAACATTAATCGATTCTTAAACGTGTGACTTATGTATTGTTTGTATTATTATTGAATAATTTAAATAAAACTATATAAAATTATTAATCGGTTTTTATTCAAATTATTTATTATCTATTAAATGCTTCATATATATATATATATATATATATATATATATATATATTTTAATCTATTTTTAATATTTCAAACAAAATAATTTGCATTATAGATTCCTATCTGTTATTTACATATTTAATTGAAGAAAACTTTCAACTCTGAAGTGCTTTATACACGAAGAGACGATTTATATCTTTAATTAATACCGAAGTCTCTTTGATGCGAAGGATTATCACTAAGCATATTGAGCATCTATAACGAAAGCCGTCTTGACACGAATGCAATCTACCGCATCCACCTTTTGAAAGACGATCGAGTACGAGATACAATTACTAGCAATTAAACTTTAAAAAAACGGAATATTAAAATATAAAGAATATCTCTGTCGCAGACTCTTACTCTTACTCTGTCTACCAAAGAAATATTCAAATATTGACTAACCGTAAATTGTTAATGTGTCATATTCGATTTTATACGTAAATAGATTCGTGATGTAATACGCCTACATGAATATTACAATAAAATTCCCTCTCTGAAATATTGAGTAACCTCGGGAGAAAATCCAATCAAAAGTATGCTTTAGAAAATTAGCATTTGAAATATGTCCTTTATTGTTGGAATCACAACGAAGATAAACGAAAGAAGTATTCTAAACGTGCAGCGAAATAGAAACCTCAGATTTATATTTCATTAATCTTCCTTTCGAATCACGGATTACTTACTAAGAACATCCGCCGGTTTTCAGAATCGTGACCATGCAAAATGCCGAACTAAGTCGCCGTTTAAATCCTCAAGAGCTTTTTATACGATAAGCATGCCGTTTCCGCAGAGGAGGAGGGATAGTATTATTCCGGGATAGAATCGAACGAATCGTTATCTTCTCCATAGGGATAATGACCCCACGGTCGGCACCGATAGTGCCTCTCCTTTCATAGAGAACAAACTGTTATTCCTTCATGACAATGTACTTAAAGCGCCGTCGATTGTACCTCGATAAAGAAAGGGTTCAAACGGCGACTTCCGTCATCTTTCAGTTTTCTCTCGTTCAACCCCCTTTCCGTTCCTTCGATAAGCTAAAGGCATTCCGTTTTTCGCGTAAATGTTCGCTTTTACCGGAAACTCGATTTATATTGAACTACTTATACATCGATTCGATTAAGCTATGCGGCGCACGGCTCGCCGCTTTGCCATTACCATGATCACAAATAGCACCCCTGCACAAAGAGAAATTTCTTTTCTTACAGGAAAAAAGGAATATTTTTCTTAATCAATCGTTTTTCTAAAAAAAAAAAATTTTTAATTGTTTCTAATTTTTTTCTATTTTTGAACATCGTTTCATAGAAAATAAATTTAACTTCCTTGTTTATCTCTAATCTTTGTGTGTCAGTCAAGATATTCTGGTATACTTTTACATTTTGAAAAACAAAAAATTCATATTTATTAATTTATATCAATATTTCATCTAAAATCTTAAATAATTTTTAAAAGGATGTTTGAATGTTGAAGTTTTTCTTAAAAAAGCAAAATTTCATTACTTTTTATTACACGATATTTCTGTGTCATAATTATACGGTAAATTCTGTATCAACGCGTGTCAAATGGACGTATTAATGTGTCTTCAAGGCCAATTAATCTTGCTTTCAACGCCTTCGTCTGAGCTCGCCGCTGAGGTTGCGGCGAGTTAGGGACGCGTGTCGCGCAGGTGTATGGGTAACACCACTCCAGGTTGTGCCCTAGTGTGGCATGTAACCGGCCGCACGCGTATGGCCAGAGGTGGTTATATGGGTCGCACAACAGTCACTTGAGATTAATTACCAAGTGCATCGTTAGAGATAACGCGACGAAGGCTGGCGGCGGTTAAGTGAAGCGATGGTACCTAGATACGACGTTAAATTGAACCTTTCGTCGCCGCTGATTCCTGCAATGCCGCCGCCAACCGCACCGGCCCGACCCAACCCGGGGTGCAAGCCGGTACAATATGCGTACTTGCCTAAAAGCAATTACTGCCGACGTGCACACGTACACACGTACACATACGAATACACACACACACGCACACACACACGTGTACACTTGACGATAGCGCGCGATATAATATTGTTCGGAGAGCATCTCGTTCATATTGGCCTCGTCAAACCCGTAGCGAGGCACGAGCGAAAGACGATGTCTGATGTTAATCTCTGTACGCGGTTGCTGAATCTCATTATGGGTCATGCAACGAGCTACCCCAAATTAATAGCTTGGACCGATTCTTCAGAAAAAATATGGAGCAAATGTACATGTACAACGAATCTGGATTATTTATTTAGTAAATGTGAATTTTTAAATATGTTTTGGATGTGTTTAATATAGATTTTTAATATATTAAAATATTTATTAGAAGAAATGATTATCTTCACTTGTGATCTTATATTAAAATATTTATTAGAAGAAATGATTATCTTCATCTTGTGATCTTACATTTTAATATTTTTCTTTCATTTCTATGATTGATCTTTGAGAAGTAGCATTTAACAATATTCCTTAAGCGGATATTCCACTAGTGCATCCACTCCACTAACCTTTAGAAAATAAGACTGACGTTCGCGCAGTTCCATTAAAGTCGCGTAAAAATAACATTTCGCGACGGAAGGATAACTTAAGCGAGAAGTAACGCCGTTTTTCCAATAGTGATCTTCCCTGTTATTTTTTAAGGCAGATTAGTTTCGACTATCGCAGCAAATTTATGACAAATGATTCTTATTGATTTCTTCAGCAGAGAATTGTTATATTATTCACACACATATTATATCGTGCGTCTCGCTGTTAAAGAAAAAACCGATATCGAATTACGAATTTGCCATAAAATAATGTGATGCAAAACATTCTATACATTTACTCCGGTATTCGCGCGCCACGTTATAGAGAGATAATTTATGAATCCATTGCTGGAAATTCCTCAGCATTGAATTCTCAATGAAATTTCAATTTACGTAGGAGAAACCGGTATTCATTCGGTGATTCAAATCCGCGTTCGCTGAGGAGAACAAACCCCAGTTGATTCTCCTCAGTGAACTTTTGATTGACAAAAAATTCATAAAATTTCGTCCTCTTGTCATTTCTTGTCTTCATCCATGAAGAAAAGTTTCGATATCCTTGTCGCTGCTCCGTAGGTGGGATGGCTACGTGCCGAGGATCAGACGATACTATCGATGGGCGATCGTAAGGTCATCCAGTCGACTCGATTCTTCGTCACCTTGGAGAACGCCAAGACGAAGAACCAGACGCAGTCGCGGGAGGACGAGGAGGCCACTTGGCAGCTGCATATTCGGGGGCTGAAGGAGGCCGATCGTGGCTGCTACATGTGCCAACTCAACACCAAGCCCATGTTGAGCCAGCTGGGATGCGTGGACGTCCTAGGTATGCCTAATTGCACGCGTTACATCGCATTCCGGCCGACCGGCCAGGTTTGCGGCTGTTGTCAGAGACGTCACGTACGCATGCACGCACGCACCGCGTTTCGATTAGGTCGGGCCGGCTCTAGGGCCGGAAAATATGCGTGTCTCGCCGCTGGAGCGGCGCGTTTGAATAGGTCGTTGCACATATGTGCACATGAATATCACGCAATACGGAGAAATCCCTTGTTACGCGTGTTCAAGCAGGACACACTGTAGTAAACTGTAGTCGTAGCACTTACGCTTGGTAACTCATGCTTGGAAGAGATTCAGAGAGAGACCGACGTTAATCCACTTTAGAAAAAAAGGGTCTTAAAATCTCGATCTCCAAATATCAGATCCTCTAATTCCATCAAGGAATCCGTTAAATTGGCATGTCCGCCGTGAGTTAGTTGCCAACTTAATTTGTAACACGTGTTCCCTCAAGAAAGAGGATGTAATATCGATTCGAGGGAGTTAGTTTACAAGGAGCATTATCGTAGGAGCATATATAAGAAATGCTAATGGCTGCGCTTTAATTTATAGTTTAATTAAACGCGATAACGAAGTTCGAAAGTCTACCTGACAGAAAGTCTATCGGTGTTCGCTGCGTCAGCTGATGGATGCTCATACTTTGTGGCTCGTACGCAAACGTCGAACTAAATTGTTTCTATCAAATTTGCATTATCTTTTTTTTTTACGTTTAATTATATCAACGTAACACGCGCAACTTTAATATTTGCTCCACCTAGTTTGCACGATAATATCCTACACGAAACATCCCCGCTTCAATTTCGGCATAGAGGTGTGTACAGCACGCTCGTTGTATTCCATTACGGCGTCCGTAATGCACAATTTCACTTTTATATCACGCCAACGATCCGGCTCGCGAATAATATCATCTACTTTGTGCGTGTGGGAGAACGGGGGGATGCGCCGAAGAATGAACCGGGAATGTGTTCCATCGCGTGCGTGCCTGTTCAACGTCGGACACCAAAAAGCGGTCTCTCGCTGCCGAACGGAATGAAATTCCTTTACGTAAAAACATGAAAACGAAATTCCTTTACGTAGAAACATGAGAAAATGTCATCTCCCTTTTTTTTCTCGCTCGATTCGCCTGTACGTAGTGTACGTTATATCACGACATACTTGTTCAACTTTGGATCATTGTAATTGAAACGAATCGAACGGCTCTTCGAATTGGATGGAATTCCATTAGGAGAACCATTCCCTGAGGAGGGCTGCGCTGCCGATATTTCATTTCCGTCGAGTGTGACGGGAATGATTTCGAGATGACTTTTCGGTCGTCTTCGCCAACGTCGTAGCAACGTCTACGTTAAATCGTGTTAGAACAACGGCAATACCGATTCTTTATAGTTCACGTATCCGCCAATCTTCGTTCTCTTTCGGAAGTTGGAGAAAGACTCATATGAAGATATTGTTTCGCGTGGCACGCAATTTCGATCCCATTCGTAAATTGTTCTTTAGACAACGGTGACATTGGGCAAAATTACGTCATAATCCTCGGACACGTGTTGAATTTGTGATAGTTGGACGCATGTGCGGTATCGTTCGTTTCGAAATTCGTTTTATTCCGCGAAGGCTTAGACGATATAATCAGTGTACTTTACACTTCGTATATACACAATGTAATTTAGAAAACGTGCTCGACTGTTTTATTATTCTTTTATTATCAAGCTTTGTTATCGAGCTTTACTGCTTCCAGCGTTCGCCAATATAGCAGCCGAATAAAATGAGTCATGGTATAAAATATTAATTTAAGAGTTTCACGATTGTTTTTTAAGCACAATTAAAATGTATGCGGAATTAATTTTCCGTATTGCATTTTATAGAATGAATGCTACTGGTTTTTATTTTCAAACACATGCTAGCAACAGGAGATTAATTTCACAGACGCATAAAGGAATTATGTCGGTGGAAATATTCTTGTTACAGTCATAAATTTTTGACAATGTATTCTTCGTGGTCTTGTAATTCACTATAATGTATATGTTGTATGGATTAGATAGATACAACTGAAATAATTCTTTTTCTTCTATCATGAAATGATTCTTTTTGCGCAGCTCATTTCACTTCATTCTATTTTATTGCATATTTCACTTTAACTTCATTTAACGTATTTGCAGAAACAACAGTGTTGTATCTTTTTCAATGCTGAATTTTATTGTATTACTGCGCATCAAATAAAAGATATAATAGATATATACGTTAATTTTGTATTAAAAAAATCAGAAAATTCATCACATAGCATGTGCTGAATTAAGTAAGAAATTTAGAATTATGTAAAAAACTTTTCAGAATTTTATTTTAAATCCTGCGCGCGTGAACGATGAATAATGAAATGAAATTGAAAATGGAAATGATATAAATAAATGGATGATATAAATTTTTGGCATAGTTGTTTAACACGATTCTAATCGCGTTATCATTTCATCTGATAAAATATTATCCAATTTCTTTCTTCTAGTGCCGCCCGACATTCTAAATTCTGGCACCTCGGACGGCGAAGTCTCCGTTCTCGAGGGTGAGAACGCCACGTTGTCGTGCAAGGCGTCCGGACGGCCGCCGCCTCGCGTGTTCTGGCGACGCGAGAAAAGTGATTTCATACTCGTGAGGGGTGTTCACGATCCGTTGATACAAGGTGAGATATCGCCCTGAGACCTCGAGTCTCGGGATTGTCACACTTCCGATCTATGTAATCTCCTTATCAATTTCGCCGCGCCTCGTTACACGGAACACGCGTTTGTTCCGAAATGAATTGCTTCTCCGTGAGGAAAATCACAACGCGAATTAATTATTTCCGTCCCTATTTACATCGTATAATCCTATTGTATTATTTTTTTATAGTTACACTTAAAAAAAATTAGTTTTAAATCAAGACTTTCTTAATTAATTTTAAATCAAGACTTTTAAGATATTCTTACATATAAGCAAGAATATTATAATCTTCTTAGGAAGATTTCAGTCTTGATTTGATTGCATCTGTACTGCTACAAGCAAAAATAGCACTTGTATCAATGCAAATTCAATCAAATCAAGACTAATCTCAATTTTCCTGAGAAGATTATAATATTCTTGCTTATGTATGAGAATATTTAGTTTTGATTTAAGACAAATTTTTTTCTATGTAGGTTTATATTCAATAGATGAAAGAAATATTTATTCAGAATTTAAAATAAGGTGGGGAAGCTCTTGCTTTTTAGAAAAATCAATTTATTAATCGAATGTTACGGAGCTTTGAAAATTATAATGAATCAATATTTTTTCCTCTAAGATACCTACATCGATATAAAATTTAGAAAAAATCTCGACCTTTTAATACCTTCGCAAACGTTTTAATACCTTTGTTTTTGCGCCATTAAAGTAATCCTGATGATCCGACGCGTCTCAATCAAATAGTCGAGCGTTTTAAGGGGATATGAAGACATCGTAAATTCGCACACGTAGGTGATCCCGATCGAAAGCAATTACGGCGGAACACGCGTTCCATCGAATAGAGATTAGTTTGTCCGCAATGACTTTCAATATCCTTCGGGCACGTCGAGTTCCGCTGCATTTTGCAAGACACCCCTCCCCCCGTATTCCAGGAATTTTGTGCGATGGATCGCACCGCGAATAAATCGACCGGTTGAAAGAAATACTTGCAACATCATACGAGTGCCAGCGATTCATGCGGAATTAAACGAGTGTGCTTGTACAACTATTGACGTTCAATTGAAATGATTGACGTCGTAGAGAGATAAATTTTAGCAATCAACCAATTCCCGATATAGCTCCGATATATCCCGAAAGATGTGTAACGCATAATACTTTTAGTATTTTTTTACAGTGTTTTTCAATGAAAGGCTTTTATAAATTCATTGTATATGTATTTATAAATTCATTGTATATTTCATTCATCAGTTATAGTTTTAAAAGAAGCTTCGTGACATTGTTCAATCATTGTGTAGACCTCAACCGTGATGTAAAATGTGTGATTTTTATTCTGATTTTTGTAAAAGGATTAAATAACTATATCAATATTTATCTTTTACATTAATGACATTAATATATCGTAATATTATGTACACTACTAATAATTATATGAACAATATCATTAATTA
This sequence comes from Cephalotes varians, assembly GCA_037157785.1. NCBI lineage: Eukaryota > Metazoa > Arthropoda > Insecta > Hymenoptera > Formicidae > Cephalotes > Cephalotes varians. The sequence continues at coordinate 2,575,883 of JANQDE010000017.1, read as the reverse complement.
TATTAATTCAAAATTATTACATTTTTCTAAATATAATTGCTTTTCACGTTATTTGACAATTAAAATGAAAATCTGGAGCGCAATAATTAAATTCTGAAATAAAAAGACGTTATTTCCGTACTCGCAATAATCTGCAATCAAACATACGACAATTATTATTTAATACAAGTGAGTACAGTGCTGTACGAATTCGTCAGCTGTCAGAACAAATCAACGCATCTTGTATTTTTGATCGATCTTGTTAAACTTCTGACATATTTTATCGCGAACATGGAACGACACATCCCATATGTGATTTATGTCGGCCGTTCGTTCGATAATAATATGATTCATTATCTTTCAGTTATTTGAAAAGCGCCTACTGCATGTGCACGCTAATGCAATTTCTCATTGGATAATGGAAATTGTAAACACATAGTAGAAATATGGATTTTCAGAATTTCGTTATCACTTCTCATTTTTAATGATAAACGATATTTCTACAAAATAGGATACTATCATAAAATCTAATGTCGAAAATTTTTCTAATTAATTGGATTAATTTATCGTCATTTATGAGTTATAATCCCTACTAATTCTACTCGTTTCATTGACTATCAATCATCGTTTTCATCAATCATGAATAAAATATAAACATTGAGACAAACTTTGTTGATACAACGGCAATAAATTGAAAAAATGTCACATCTATGTCTCTAATTTCGAATAAAAAGTGAAATGAGAATGAATTAAATTTTAAATTGAGCAGATTCACTTATCCCTTAAGGCAGAAATATTAACGAAAGCTATACCACCAATGGTAATAAATTCCAGCTACAAATTTTGCTACAAATTCATATTCTGCTTATCGTTGCGTGCCCCGAAGGCGTATTTCGCGAATAATTACTCAAGCCACGTTAACACGTCGGCTTATATGGTCGACGAGGGAGCAGCTTTCAACGAGATATTCATACAACGTACGATTTTCTAGTGGACAACCTGTCCGGCGAGAGGCTAGAATTAACCAGGGTAGACAGGAGGCAAATGGGGGCTTATCTTTGCATAGCTAGAAATGAAGTGCCTCCAGCGGTCAGCAAGAGGGTTAATTTAAAAGTAAATTGTAAGTACTTGAAAACGATTTCTAGCGTTTTATATCCGATATATATCCGTTTTATATCCATCGAAATTGAAATCAATTGATAGACGGACAAGTCCGTTTTTATCCAATTTAATGACAATGATTTTATGATCAAAACAAAAAACATATAGAAAATATACTTTAATAACTATGCCATCACATTTCATTTAAAAAAAATACAATTTTTTATTTTTTTTTTTTTGCTAATGCGTATTTGCATTAGCAGAAAAAATCAAGAATTAAATAAAAGATAAACAACACATGCAAAAATTAAATATCACTCTCATTTCTTTATCATTCCAGTTCCTCCCAGCGTAAAAGCACCCAATCAATTACTTAGTTCCCCCCTGAATACAAACGTGTCGCTAATCTGCTTAATCGAGGCTTATCCCAAGACAATTAACTTGTGGATGCGGAAGGAGCAAGTTATCATGAACGAGTATGTGCCGATACAATATTGACAATTTGATCTACTGATTCTCGGACGTAGTTAGAATCCGTTGTTCGATAATCTCCGGCGACAAGAGGCAAAACGTTCCATATTGCTTTTTGCTAAATCGCTTCTGACTTCGATCGCCGCGATATCGATCCCGGCGATCCGGTTATTCTAACGAGATGTCGAATAACGGAATCTATTCTCTCTATCGCAGACGTTAAACGTAAGTGATATGTCAATGCAGAGGCAGATACGAAATCGACGAGAGATTAGACCCCGACGAGGAATGGAAGACGACGATCGTGTTGAAGATAAGACGCTTGGAGAAAACGGATTTGGGTGAATACACGTGCTCAGCCTCTTCAAGTATGGGAAAAGCCGAGGCGACTCTTAGGGTGTACGGTGAGTAACCATAAGACCGAATAAATACATTATCCCCTGATGACAATCAGGTAGAACCTTTTGTTAAATCTCTACGCTCAAGAAATTCCTCCAATAGATATGATTGATATAACGCGTAGCGTTATTTTCTATGTTAACATAAAAATGTAGTAAAGTTTCAAGCGCCATTAGAGATAATATTATAATTCACTATTTTTTTCGATCGCAAAAAGAATAATTTAACTGCTTTTAACAATATATATTCGGATCTAATCGATAAACAAAATACATATAATAAATTTATATTATAGCCAACGATATAAAAAAGCAAGGCTTCTAAAACACGAGTTTCTAAAAAAAAAAAAAGACAAAAGTCCGAAAAGCGGAGCGTCTGGTTCACCCTGTCCATGATTCATGTGGATATTTTCAGAGATCGAGCGCGTAACCGTGCCCAATCGCGTCACCTCGACCAACTGGAAGCGACTGAACCGAGGCAAGTCAAAGCACGGGCAAGGGACGATGGTCAATCGGGTTTTCTATCAGCAGGTGAGCACGCCGGCGATGCAGAAGAGCACCGCGCGATTGATTTACAACAACAGATACGCGACCACATCGACCACCGCGGATCCGCGCGCACCCTTAATCAAGGACCAGGGAAACACCTTTAAGCACAACAACGACAACCAGCAGAATCTCAAGGATCGCAGCGACGCGTCCGTCATCATTGCCAGCAAGCGGATCGTCTTGCCGCTCTGTCTCATATTGTTCTCGACTGTGCGATAAGACATAAGGTGACGAGAACCATGAGAACGAAGACGACGACGACAACTACTCCTTCGCAAAAGGAATTACTCTGCGAGCCAGCATGGAATTGTGTTCATCGATCCGAGCATGATAAATAGCGAGGATAAGCGAAAGAAGCTCGCAAACGAAAAAACGCGGAGGAAACAATTCTCACACAACGACGATGAGGGGCTGATGGAAAAACTAACTGTTACGTTTAATCAGCCAGATCATGTTCTTAGCAGCACGGGAAAGGATCGGAAGCGAACATTTGGACGCTTTTACAGGGTAAGATCGTAGGGAAGCGAACACTTGGACGCGCGTAACGAAGTAGAAACGAGGAAGAATCTGATCCGTTAATGCAAGCGAATGTTGTCCGATAACCGTTGTGGAATTTTACGGAAAGACGCTTACGAATGTATTTTTTATGACTCTTTTATCCTGCTAACGTGCGAGAAGTTCGGGGATGAAACGTGTTCTTTGGTTGGATTAAATACATAGTGTCCCCGGATAATTTTAACTTTCGGACAGCAGAACTCTTCAATTTATTTCAAGTCACTAATTAATTTATTTTTATCATAAAATAAACTTTCATCGCATTTAATTTTAATTGTATTAGATCCATAAATCATTAATTTTTTTAAATATTATTAAGATAAAGATAAATATACAAAAAATGAAATATAAACAAATAAATGAATATGAAATAACAATTGAAGAGAATCATTTGATTAATACTTGATTACCAAATAAGAAAAATAAAAAAATAGAAGATCTAGGCACTACTGGCTGTCTGAGAGTTAGAAGCACGAGGGGAAGATTTTTATTATTCGAGAAGTGCGTGATTATTCTTCTTTCCTTTTGTGAGATTAATAGGTAACTTCGAGTAATTTTATAACGTTAGCGTCAAAAGAGCCTTATATATGCAGGGTGTCTATCTGAAATGAGCTGTCACTGTCGTTGACAATGGGTAGAGCCCGCAGGGCTTTAATCGCTTACGTGCAAATTGCAATCTCGATACGAATATACATCTCGTAATGACAGTGACGACTCAGTCAAAGTGAACATCCGTTACGTTGCCATTGTAATATGTCTTCATCGATAAATCACACAAACTTTCCGAGCAATTGTGCGATCGTACCCAAATGCAGACAAATAATTAGCATACTAATTTGTATGTAAGAGATAAGACGATAATATCTTTGTTTATTGTGATGTAAGAGAGCGAATCGATATTATACTTGGCATCATAGCGAGCGTTATCACATATCCAAAATAAGATCCATATCTGTAGCACATATAATAGCATACCGAACACTTTAGGAAAATATTATAGTCACTTCGATTATTTTATGTATTTTTTTAAATTACTTGTAGACAAATACTGTACCTTATATATGTCGGTAATGAAGCAAGACCACGTTATAGGTATAGCATAAGTGGTTAAACGCAAGGAATGACCGATGTATCGCTTTTTAAATAAAAAAAACGCAAACTAAACTCGGCTTTGCCAGTTTTTGTAAAAATATGCTCGGCTATCATCTCAAGAATTGCATACATGCATTTCAGTGATGATACATGTATATGATGACGTAGATGTGTGTATGTTATGTATAAAAGTACGAGAAACATTGACATAGCAAATGATCTTATAATAATTTCTAGCAATATTACAAAGATCATTCGGTTAATGTTCCTCGCAAACTATGAACCATATCTTGCTCTGTTCTTAAGACAACTATGTAAAGCGATATCAGCAATGTTCTACTCGGAGAGCATTAAAATTGACAGGAGAGATAAAATAATTCAATCTTAAATTGTGTTATAATGTTCATCAGTATGGAATACAAGTCTTAGTTGGTTTATTGTCATGAAGAAGATAGCATATCCCATACAGAGCAAAAAATGTGTTAAATGTACCTATCTAACAAACCTTGTATATCACAGAATGCTCAATATAATAACTTTACAATAATTATATTAAAAGAATGTTGTTGTTTATAGGAGGGAAAAAATATATTATGAGAATGAGAAAATGTGCTCAAATTGGATATGGCTTTGGGAAAAAAAAAAGATGTGTTGACAAATAAGAAGAAAACTATCATGCATTTAGCAATGACGTTCGTTTTGACTTTAAGTCTAGCTTAAACGAGTGTATTTTTTATGTATTATTGAAACGGCAAATATAGCTGTTTGTCGACAAACTGATATCAAAACTGTTTTTTTATTTTCTCACATCTCGGATCTTAGGTACATAAATATATTAGAATATGATTTTGGAATACACACCAAATGCATTGGTCAAAATGACTCATGTAGGAATGTTACGACCAAAATAAAATACTAAAGGCCATACAGAAGCAACAAAAAGCCACATACTGGCTTTTTCTTTCCCCAATCCTAGCACATTTCCAAAAAATACCCTGAAAACTAGAATTAAAAATTCATTAAATATATGCTAGATAAGAAATATATGCTAGACTTATATAACTTAAATATATGATAGAATATGTGTATCGCATATACAAGTACATATTTTGACGATGATTAACAAAATGTTTACATACCCAACTTTTCCCAGCCGTTTGTCAAACAAACTCGGTATCAGCGATCTGATGTAAGTGCAAGTGCATATTAGCAACAATATCACAGTCAGCAGGCTCTGAAAATTAAATATGGCAGACTGCCAAAAAAGAATATATTAGTATGTTTGAAAAACTTTCATCTCTGAATTGTAAAGTTAGCAATGTTGCTCAAATGCATGTTACGCAATGACATAAGTGCCTATCTATGAAATTAATGGTAACGGAATCTTAATCGCTGCTCTTCACGAATAGATATTTTTTCCGATAACAATGCGTTGCATTCAGCTTCAATCATATTGGTTGAATGTCAATAACGTATAGGTTATGCGATCCAGCTCAAACGTCAATCACGATCCCGAAATGTGCGCAATTACCATAATATCGGATCGCGCTCGAATCGAGAAACTGCAGACGAGTCAAGCCTGAGAAACTGCAGATAATCGTCAAAGATTCTCCGATAAACCGAATTGCACGACTTGTGCTTGCACATCACTTTCATGTACGGCGCACAATGGCGCGCAGCTCGGCGCGCAAAATCCCCCATTTCCGGTTCGAATGTCTCGAATATCGAGCATTCGGCGCATCTGCTAGCATCTACTTATTCATTCTATGACTGTTCGCTAAACAATTCCAAATTCATATTCCATGGATTTTAATATATTTAAGCACATTGACTTTAACCGATATATAACTGTTTATTTTTTAAAATTATGTTTAATATCTTCGTTTCGACTCTGATAATTTTATGTGATTAACGCCATTCAATTCTCTAACTGTTCACTCAGGTTAACGTTTTCGACTAAACAACAAATTAATTCAACATTATTCGATCAACAATTAACTTTTTTATCGACAGAATAATTGTTTCAAGCAAAAATTTCTAACTACACAATTCGCTGTCCCCAATCTCCCTTCGAGCAACAAGAAATGATTCTATTCTATTTTGAATAATGGTATTCGATAGATAATAGATTAATCGCTGATTAAGACTACGTTCCGATATTCGCTACAAGTACTCAGTGTCTACAGTGCACGTGACGTGTGCTATAGATTTCGAGCACTCGCACCTCAAGTCGATGGTTTCCAAAAAGCTCGTTCTTCCATTGGACGACCTGGACAAATCCGCCATTACGGCTCCCGCGGCGATGGCGGCGGATCGCCCGCCCTGGCAAGGGAAGTCGAAAATAGTGGGGGGCGAAGCGAACGGCCTACCGCCGAATGTTTTGCCCTATTGTTCGGGGATGTCGCGAAAAAGGCTGGATCTCGACTGACTCCGGCTTGGGCGAGGCGAGATCCAAGCGGTGGCGATGCGTCCTGCGCCTGTCGAGATGGGACTTGTGCATTCCGACGAGCGTAGACTGCGGTAATACCGGCGGAAAACACCGAGGCGAACCCACGAACGACTCTTTGTCATGGACATGCAAGCTTCTAATGGTACGCACTTGTTTCTCTATGCGGCACGATTCGCCCGCGACCGGTCGACCGTTCTCTCCCCGACGACGACGACGCGACGTTCCCCGGATCGGCCGTCATCGCTCGCTCGCGTGCCGAACGCTCCCCGGGGACCACCGGACGCGCGCGAGATACGGCGACCGTACGGTAGAAGGGGTTAAATAGAAGTACGTTTCGAGACTTCCTAGCGTCGCTTCTCGTGCTTAAACGCTATCTGCAAGTTTGCGCAAAAAATCGCGGTAAAAACGCGCCACTCGTAATCTCGATGACTCTCTTGCGTATCGCGCGATAGGTAAATACCGGACGGAATTACAATCCACGTAATAGAGATTGTAGATAAAAATTTCATAATAGAATTTGTTCAAAACACAAGTGGATAGCACTCCAGAAACGTAGATTGAATGAATCTTTGATTGATGACATTGCTACTTGTGCATTTCAGTCTCTATGTGAAGTATCGCTCGGATGGGATCTCTCTTAAATTATGAATTTGAAACGTTTTTTTTTTTTTTTGGAAATTTTTTGGAAGCATTATGCATTTCACGAAGAGAATTTACAGGAGAATATTTTTGTGCTAACGATTTGGCTAAAAGTAAATAAGTGGTGAATCGTATGAATGTGGAATGAATATGTGTATGAATACAGTGTATACTTCCATCCCTGGGTTTCCTGAACAACTAGGGATGGTATGGATGGCTGACATGATGATGGAGCCCACTCACGAACTGATGCTGGACCCTCGTCAAAGTGAGAGCCCGTTTTTCTCACATGGTTCGCATCCCTACGAAGATCTCAGAAATCATCACATTGCTTCTACCACTATGGTGCGCTACATACCGCAACAATTCTCAAACGAGTGTTCGGAACCCGACGAAGCGATGGAAGCTGTAGATGCCCATGAAATACAGCGAGTGAGTTTTGTTTACGCAGAAGAGATCAGTCTGATTTTTGTGCATGTATTCTTAATATTGTGATTTCTCTATTTCTCAAGGATTACGACTCACAGTCCGATAGGCCCGAGATAAATGAATATTTGACATTAGAGGATTACATGGGTGATGATGAACGAGAACAAATTGTGAGCAATGCGGCGACTCAGACTACTCAAGACAATCGAAATCGAAAAATAAAACCCATAAAGCATCCGGGGCTTGTTTTAAAAACACCAATTGCTTATCAGCCTCATACTGATCTAAATTTTATTCCTATTCGCAAAGACGGTATAGGTAAGTATAATCATTATAAAGCTGTAGGAAAATAATTTAATCTATTTAACAATTAAAACTACAAATAATATGGATTAGTAAAGGACTCTTGAAATTTAAAAAACAAAGTAAGATAAAATTAAAACTACAACTACTTAAAAAAAAGAAATAGAAAAAGAAGTTCAAATTGATTTTCCTATCGAGTTGATTATACCTTCCTATGGAAAAATTGCTGCATAAAGACTTGAATTTTCATTTTACAGCTGTTTGTGAAAAATGTGGTGCTATTGGAGTAAAACATGCCTTTTACACAAAGGAGCGTAGATTTTGCAGTAGAGCATGTGCACGTTCTTCAGAACACACAACACCTACTGCTGACTCGACGTATAGTCCATCTCACTTGGATCAGCCAATATCTACGAACCAAACACCTTCTATTGAAACAAAATCGACAGATGTAAGTTGATTTACAGACAAAAAGCTTCTTCTACATTCTTATTCTACAAATGTTTCAATTTTCCAGGTTGTTGTAAAAGAAGAAGTAGATATTAAGGAATCCATTGAATCAGAAAACAAAGTTAAATTAGAACCGGTAATGCCAGAGGATTTACCGGTTAGAAGAAAGAGAACAGCAGAAATGGCAGGTTCTTACGATTGGACACCACAGCTCGTTGAACCTGGATTTTGCGCTGCACCAGTCTCTTGTTTCAAACATGTTAGTTTCTCTGAAAAGCTTTGTTTTGTCATTTACATTTGTATGTAGTTTTACAGATGACTCATGTTATTAATTCTCTTTAGGCTCCCATATCAGAAATTTGGGATAATATCACAGTAGGTATGAAAGTGGAGGTAGAAAATACCGACTGTGATGAGGTTTGCGAGGCTTTCCCAGATTCGTTTTGGGTCGCGACTGTATTACGTATATGCGGATACAGAGCTTTGTTAAGGTATGAAGGTTTCGGACACAATGCAGATAAAGATTTTTGGGTATCACTTTGTTCTAATGATATACATCCTGTTGGTTGGTGTGCCACAATTGGAAAACCTCTTATTCCACCTAACAGTACGTAATCAAAATTATTTGTAACAGAATACGCGATTAAAAAAAAGATTCATTGAAACATGAGAAGATTTAATGAATTGAATTATTTTTTCAGCGATTGCAAACAAGTACAAAGATTGGAAAGATTTTTTAATGAAGCGATTAACTGGTGCGAGAACATTACCCACAAATTTCTATAATAAGGTGAACGATAGCATGAAATCTCGTTTTCGATGTGGTCTTCATTTAGAAGTGGTAGATAAAAATAGAATCTCACAAGTGAAAGTGGCGACGATACAAAAGATTGTTGGCAAACGTTTGCACGTGAGATATTATGATTCGCCTCCAGAAGACAACGGATTTTGGTGCCATGAAGACTCGCCCCTCATACATCCTGTTGGCTGGGCCAGGAAAGTGGGACAAACGCTAGATGCGTATCCCGAGTATTTGGATCGTATTTCCAAATCAAAATTATCTGAAGACGATGCAATAGAGAATCTTTTTCATGTGCCAAAGAATCATCACATGCATCTCGCATACACATTTAAGGAGGGAATGAAAATAGAAGCCATCGATCCCCTCAATCTTTCGGCTATATGCGCGGCGACGGTTATGCAAGTTTTGGAAAAGGATTACATTATGATTCGCATCGACAGTTACGACGAAGACGCGAGCGGCGCTGATTGGTTTTGCTACCATTCATGTTCGCCGTGCATTTTTCCAGTTGGCTTTTGTTCTCAACACGGTTTACCTTTAACGCCGCCAAAGGGCTATGATCCTACCACATTTACATGGGATGCATATCTAATGGAGACCAATACCATACCTGCTCCTATGCAATTATTTAATCGAGTAACTTTTCTATATGTTTTCTAAATGCAGTTTGTAATTCTTACTTATAATTTGCAATTGCGATAAATAAACTTTTTATATATTTTAGGAAATTCCTCAACATGGATTTATTGAAGGAATGAGACTCGAAGCTGCTGACTTAATGGATCCTAGATTAGTTTGTGTTGCTACTATTACTAGGGTGATTGGCAGATTACTGCGGGTACATTTCGATGGTTGGGAAGATGAATATGATCAATGGTTAGATTGTCAAAGTCCAGATATTTATCCCGTTGGATGGTGTGACCTTGTTGATCACAAATTGGAAGGGCCGCGTGTACTCGTAAAAAACACTAGTCCTACTGGTACGTATTAATTACATGCGCATTTATGCACATACGTATATTCTTGTATCTATGAATTTATTCTTGTAGTAAAATCACCAAGAGGCCTTAAACGTAAAGCTAAGAGAAAACTGAAGAAAGGTAGCAAGATGTCTTGCTCTAAAAATATACTACCTCGTCACAGCGAACGTATTAGTATGGCTCGCGAACGCGGGCGAGAATTGGAACCTGCTCAAGGAACGAAAATTGAAAGAGAACGTGATCTAGAAAGTCTACCGGAACAGAGGAGCAGAGAACCGGAAACGGCACAAGAGCCAGCTGGACCTGACCAAACTTTACCTAGTCCTACTACCGGACAAGGTCAAGCATTGAACGATATGCAAAGTGAAGTACAGAGCCCTCCACCACCCAAGGAAAGAACCGCTACATCATACGTTAACGTAAGTGTTACATTTCCATATAGAGATGTACAAGTTAGAGTTATAGACTAAATTCTTGTTTATTCGATTTTGTAGGTTACTACAGCAAGTACTAAATATATACCAAGGCTAGCAGATGGTGTGCAAAGAAGTTCGGAATCTGGTGATTTAGTGCCATCTGAGTGGAATGTCTTTGATGTTGCACAATTTCTTCGAGTTAACGATTGTACGACATATTGCGACAATTTCAGTAAACGTAAAATAGACGGAAAGACATTGCTGGCTCTCACTAAGGACCAAATAATAGACCTAACAGGTTTCAAAGTTGGACCTTCTCTAAAAATATATGATTTAATTCAGCAATTAAAAATCAAAGTGAATCCAGCTCAGGAAAGGTTGAAACTAGGATTGAAAAAATTATTATAACAAAACTAGTATGTAGTTAGCACTATAAATAAGTTCCATCATTATGCAAATTAGACATGGATTTACAGGTAAGGCATGTGAAATAATGATAATTAAAATCATCTCCATCTCAATATATAATTGCGTATGTTATTTGTTACATACTTTATTAATGTACTTTATGAAGGAATATTAATATATAAATTCTTTATAGTTTAAAACACATAAAATTTAGATGCTGTATAATTTATTGAGTTAAGAGATTTTTTCCATTCTAGAGAGCAGCTGCGATTTAACTTTTAATGCTTTTGTTCAGAGATAAATATAAATGTTTATTAAAAATAATTTATTTAATTATTCGCTAATTTTTACATAAAATGAAAACATAATCCGATAACATCATAATAACATCAGTAAACAATATAAATCAGTATTAATCCTTATTTAAACATTTTGAAATATCTAGCATTTTTCTCAAATGTATACAATATAAAAATAAATAAAAATATTTTTAATAAATACGACAAAAAAAGAAAAAAAAAGTTATATTTATTAAAAATAAACATTTTTAAATATTACTTTAATACAATTGATCTGAATTGAATTATATTTTATTTTACTTTTATATTCATTAATTGTAAACATTTCTTCAACGAAAATAATTTTTTATGTTCGTTGATTTACGATATTATGTAAATAGAATGAGAAAGTTTTATTAAGTCCGTGTTCATTTTTTGAATTAATAGAATTCTATTAATGCAATTAATTCAAAAAATGATTTTAATTATTCTGATAATAGAAAATGATATAATATACGATTTCCCTCCTCTCCATCTCCGTATAGAAGCGATCGACTCGTAATTATGTCTCCCGGGTTCGATTCTGAATCTCATTCCAAATATATGATTCATTTATAAGAGATTTGAAACTATAAGGTATTCGTAGTACAGAGAAATATTTTGAATAAAAGTCATATTGAGAACATACATTATAATATTCTGCTTAAACAAGATATTAATTAATTTAAATACTTTTAATGGACTACATAAATCAGCAATTTGTACACATATAAGCATGCAAAAAGTGAATCACAAATTCCACATTAAAACTGCACTCTAGAATGGATTGTTCTTTTTAAAATTAGACAGCATCTAATTCTTTAATGCCCATTGTAGAAAAAAATTGAAATTAACATTTTTTCAAAGTGTCATACATTTTATATATATATATATATATATATATAGATATACACATATATATTTATACCTGATAACACATGTAAGGAAAACTCGATGTACGTATATTGCACTTACATACTCATAAATACGTGACATATTTTCTGTAACATGTTTTTGTACTGAAATTTTTCTTTTAACCACAGCATTATTTGTAAATCCATGCTGCACTGCATTAAAAGTACGGATGCATCAACCACATACAAACCGTTATATAAAAAAGTGAATTTATTCGGATAATATATGAGAATAGCAGTTCAGGCAGAATAACAATTCTGTGCATTTTACATGTGTGCTTCTACGAAGTAACTTAACGCAGATTGAAATATTAAAAAGAGAAAGCAACCGCAAAGTACAAAGAACATCTTTCGTTTTTTTAATCCAATATCGATTAATGTGTTAAAGAAATACGATGCAATTTTTTTACAGAGAAATGTACTTCTCTATTTTAATAAATTATCAATTCACTCTGCACGTATGGCGTAATGTATGAATAAAATTGTATATAACTGAAGAGAAGAGAAATTGAGATATGTAAGAGTCTTGTATATATTATATGTAGCGTGTGATGTGTTAGTTTAGCCATTCCTCTCCAGACCATGACACACGATGTCGCGCACCACGTAAAGGTTTATGCATGGCTTGTGTATAAAGTGGCTGATGCATGCGTATAATAAACATTGTATCCGTGTATCGCTTAGTCACTTCTAAGGCGAATCAAAGCAGTCAGATGACATTAAAGGGTACCGCTCTTCAGCTCTTAAACACTATTTTAGTACTATGCAGTAAGTGATTACTCGCCAATTATTTATTCGAATCTGCAGAAATTAGACCGTACTTTTTTCTCAAGAAGATTGTTTCATAAGAATATCTCGTGTATGAATGGCCAATCGACATGTATTCCTTGTTCTCATACATAAATCACAGAATTCTCACAGCACGTGCAGAACGACATGTATTCTAAACCGTTTTCGCGCATCAAATCGTCTGAGATTCTGATCTTTGTTTATGACGAAATTCTCCGCTAACTTTTTAACAGTACAAGCTTCAGAATCAAACAATGTTGCAATATTTACATGTCGCGATATGTTGCGAATAAATTACTCAATTTACTAAACTTATGCCATCGAAGAATTACATGTAAGGGCATTAAAGGGATTAAGGTTGAAGCTTTAACCTTAATTTATCGAATTATTTCTGCTCTTTTTTTTATATCGACGAGACCACGTAAAAGTCTATTGCTCGCTCATTAAAATTATTTTGTTTTAACGTAAAACATAGCGTTAAGGATTTGATTTAGCGAAGGAAATTACTCGATGTCCGACACTTTCTCTACGATTATCTGAGATTATCGTATAAATTTATGTTTTAGTCGAGTAAGAATCACGCAACCATAAGTACAAAAGAGCAATACCGACTATGTTTAAAGCTCATACCGTATGTGCTTAAATTATAACTGACTCGGAATCTGCGATAGATATCTCAATACTTAAAGCATGCGTTGTCTCTCGATTTCGAAACGTTCGCTATTAATTTTGGACAATCGCAAACTTGGATGAGTGTTATTACGGGAAATGGGAAGCACGATCTCTCTCAGTAATACAGAATTTTTTTTATCTTTACTATCGACGCTTAGAGAAAATGAAAATATGCTGTAAAAATATTTAGTAGTTACTACATCTTACCCCTCTATGCCGTATGTTGTGACGTTACATATCAGTTTATCTATCTGTACTCGTCGCCTTTCTTATTGTGGCATTAGACTTGCGGAGAGGATGTGACATTCCACGTTTTCACGAGTGAAAAAAGATGTAGGCTATAGAGGGTTAAGAAAAATAAAATGGATATTTGCCAGGAAAGATTACGATTATTGCGGGACATCTTTTTTTTTCTATTCGGTATCGTAGATATTTCTCTTAAATCATAAATTTGATATTAAACTCAATAAGTCGCAATTTTTAATAAAAAAAAAAATCATTTTATATTTTATGGCTTTAATGATGTAAAACCATACGATAAAAAACGATTCTCCGTAACGGTCCGGATAGCAAGATGACGTTATTTGTCGTCATTTTGACATCAAGGTGCCAAGTAACGTCAGCTTGCTACCCGGATGGTTCGTAAATTGGATTAAAGATGGTACGGAGAAGGTGTGGAAAGCCTGTTTTTGCTGTGGCTGGGAAAGGTAAAATAGATATCAATTCTTATAGAAGTTATCGAGGCGACAAATTCGATGATGTTAGTTAAAATTAGATGACGGGAACACATAAAAAATTGAGTTTACGGGAAAACGTAGCGTCGCTTATATGTATTGATGATATATGATGTAACATACTATATTTTGATATTAAAATTCTAAAAGCTATAAAAATTAATGCTACGTTCAATAGCAAAATATCAGACGCCACGATGTACCTGCACAAACGTGTTCGACTCCCTCCCCCCCTCCCCCGACGGACCGTTGATTCGAACAGGTACGACCGTTGCGTCTAATTCTTTCGTTGTTAAATAGTATTAATTTTTATAAGATTTCTAAATTTTGGATACATCACATTGTGTACTATTGATTCATGTAGCGACCTGTCTCACGAATGACCGCGACGCTACGCGTTTTCCCGATTTAAACTCAATTTTTTTGTTTCCGTCGTGCAATTTCAACTCGCGCCATCGAATTTCTCGTCTCAAAAATTATAAGAAATGACGTCTACTTTACTTGGCCCGGACACGGTAAAAACAGGCCTCTTTTCATAACTTCTTCTTTAATTAGTCGTTATTTTCACTAATTTCTCGTCTCCCATCGAGAAAATTAAACATGGCGCGAGAGCCGCCGACATGGACGATATTTTTCGGAATGTATCAAATCGGAGCTACTTTGCTCGGAATCGTGTCTCTATCAAATTCACAATTAAAGAATCGAGCTGTCGGGCTATCGCATATATTCGACCATAGCATAAATACCTGCGATTTAAACGAGTCGAATTTCATTCCTGACCGTAAAGTCAAACCGCAGGCGCAAAACTTTACTGAATTGCGTACGATATCAATGGGTATCGTTTCCACGAGTACCTTTCGCCGGTAACACAGATATCAATATCGTCTGGGCGATAAATTTCGCGTTATCAGTGGGACATTGTTAATCGTGGTTCGTCCGCAGGATGTCGTGTCGGGTGACAATCGATCGTAACGCAACGCGCATCGGAGAGCCGTCCGATCTCATCGATTTTCGTCGTACCTTCGACTCTACGATTCCTTCGACAAATAGCGTCCGTAATTGCGCAGAGAGGAAGCGCTCACGTACAATTACGTAGGTAGAGCGGCGTCGGTCGACATGTTGGGACGCGACGACCGGTGGTCCCGGTCGTCTCACTTTCGCGTCGCGTCCGGCGCCTCGTAAACGGCAGCGCGACGCGGCGGGACGAGGCCACGGCGAGGGGGTGAGGAGCGGCGCGATGGAGCGAGGCGAGGCGAGGCGGGGTGGCGACGGGGCGCGTTGCGTCGCGGCGGTGGGAAACGCTCGCTGTGTGCGAGCCCGCCGACCGTAGGCCGTGCACGGACGGTCGGCTTACGTGTACGCGCTCACGCTCGCGACCGCGAAAGCGGGGCGACGACGGGGCTGGGGAGGGCGAGAGAGCGGGGCGGCGGCCGGTGGTGGTGGGGGGGGATCGAGTAGACTCGCGTATTCTATGGGCGGGGCTTTGGCCAGCTGGCAGATGTTTCCCGCGCGGCCGCGTCGTTCCTCTAGCGTAAACCTACGCGACGCGCAAATAGTCCCCGCGCCGTGGCGTCGCATATTTCCCGCGACGGGGGCGACCGCCGGCCGCCTACGTGGGTGAGACGCGCGGATTTACGCGTGTCGACGTGCGATCCCGCGACGGCAACGTTTCCGCCGGGGATAGCCGGATTCGCGAGCCGGGAATCGCGAGGATGAGCCGACGGGGGATTGGTCCGAGGTGAGTCGCCGCTCAGGGCAGAGCGAAGCGCGCGGCTTCCCCCCCGGTCGGACGCCGCGAGCCGCCACGATTGCAGCCGCGACTCTCGAGCGTGTCCGTCTCTCGAGGCGAGTGAGATTCTCCGTCGTTTGCCGCGCGCGCGCGCGCGTGTTTCGATATCCGATATCCGTGGCGCGCGGTCCTACGTCGTAACGTACGCGGTTCAACGCACGTCGCGCGGGCTTGTCGCGTCGCGCGCGCGGGCGATCGTCGGACGTGCGATGATTCTGCCGACGCACGGAGCGTCGCTCCGCATCCTCGCGTCTCGTCGCGCTTGATCGGCACCGGCCTCGAAGATCCTCCGTGCGAACGCGAGCGAGGGATCGTCTCCTGCGCGATATCGAGTGGGACATCGATCGGGACGAGCGTGTCGGGCGAAGGCGGCCGAGTGTCTCGACTCGACGCGAGTGCGACTTGGCGCGAGTGCCGCCGGGTTCGGACATTCCCCGAGGAAAATCGGCCGAGCGGCGGGCACGTTCCGCGAGTGGAGGGAAAAGTGGCCGACGGTGGAGAAAGGAGCGCCCGTGGCCGAGCCGTGTAGCGACGTTCCTGACGCCGGGCGGCGGAGTGATCCACGGCGCGCCGTGGGGGCCCTCAGCTGTTTCCCGCCAAAGATCGCCATTACAAACGCGTTCGGGCGTTGTGTGTGCGCGCCGCGCGGAGCGTGTGGCTGTCCCGTGGACGAATCTTCCGTGCGTGTCTGCCTGAGGAGAGGAAGACGGAGTCGTCGCGAGACACGGCGTGAGGCCGGAAGTGGCGCATATACGTGCATCGTGCCGCGAGCGGAGACGCGTTTGATAAAACGCGCGTTGGTTCGTTCCCCTCCTCCGCGTCGGAGCGGAGCGCGCGGTCGGGCGAAGGAGCGAGCGAGCGGACGGGACGGACGGACAGACGGGGCGAGAAAGAAAGCGGGAAAGAAGTGCGCGAGGAAAGAGTGCGAGCGATAACGAGTGGAGCGATAGCGAGGAGAGCAGCGGGACACCCGTCGTCTCTTCGCAGCCGCGACGACGGCCGTCGGGAACGTGAAATTCGCTCGGCGGGGACTCTCGGTGCCGCGGACTGACGAGATATGTCAGTGTTTGGTGGTGACGATCGGATTTTGCTCGAGGAAATCGTCGAGTCGACCGACCAGCCGGAAGCTGACCTGTGCGGGTGAGTCTCTGTCCACTCTTTCTTAGGAAAAGGAAAAAAAGCCGCGGTACCGGCGACAGCGATAGTGCGCGGCGAGACGGTGTAGCGTGCGAATACCGCCATGAATCCGTGTGCGCGCCCGCGCGTATATGCGCGCTCGCATACCCCGTGCCCGCGTTTGACGCGACGAGGTTATACGTGTGGTAAGCTCCGTAACGGCGGAGCGAGACGGAGCGAGCGAGGAAGCGAAAGAGAGAGAGAGAGAGAGAGAGAGGCGGTCAGAGAGAAGGAGAGCGAGACATGGAAACGAGAACGAGCGGGAGGGACGATCTTTATTGGCTCTCTCGAAAGAGTGTCGTGCCCGACCCGCTTATCGTCCCAACCTGTTTTGCGAGAGCGTAACGTAGGCTATGCCGCCGTGGCATCGGGGCGTCGGTGTATCGGCGTATCGTCGGGGACTCGTGCGAGGTGCGTGCGTCGCGAGCCACGCGAGAGAGATCGCGGCCACAGCTGTTGAAGCCGGCCGGCCGGCCGGCCGGCGCCCGTCGCCCGATATCCGCCGCTGGTGGCTGCCGCCGGCCGACGGCTGTGCGAGCGCGGCGGCCGCCGTCGCTCCCCCGTGATCCGTTTTCCGCCGCGAAACGCAGGGACGCGTAGCGCCGCGTCGGCCCGGACCGGCACGGCACACTCTCGCGAATCTCCACCGCGTTCTCTCCGCGCGTTCACGCCCAACAAGCATGGCGCGCGCGCCCGTTCGTCGCTCGTTTCGCCGGCGGACGCCTCTCCCGTTTTCCGCGCGACGTCTGGCATTTCTTCCGTTACCGCGCGCGCATCCGCATTTCACTCTTACGTAACGCGAAACTCCGTAATTCCGTAGGATTATCTTTCGTTTGCGCGTTCGTTCGGTGATCGGAAGGCGATATCCGCTTCCTGCGATGGAACGCTCGGCATTAAAATTGATTATCTTATTCTGTACTTTTTGCCACATTTGATGTTTCTCTAGCGTTAGCACGTATGAATGATACGTCATGAATTTTCATTTTTTTGTAAAATCGAACGTCGGGTTTACGTTGATTATCTAAGAACCGCGCTACACGTTCAACGAAAAAATGGATTATTTGGTGATTTTAGATTTGTCGATGAAGATTCGCAAACGCGAAGGATGCGTACTTGTATTGAGATTAAATTCATATTATGAAGTCTTTCCGAATATGAGCTTTATCCATAGCGTGTCGTTTTGAAGTACCATGCGTCAACGAATGGTTACATAAATCTCATAGTTTATAGTATCCTGCATGGAGAAGAAATTACATAAAATCGCTCTTCATAAACATATAAACTCGTTTCAATGAGGCCGACATCGCGATTCCGTCGGCTCGAAGAAGCAGCCACTTTTTGTCGTCTTCGGCCGTCTGCGGCGTATG